>BROG01000807.1:0-301163 GCA_030159075.1 Atrina japonica
AGGGCCCTATACATGTACATGTAAGTCATGGACTAACTACATGTATATGTATGTAGTACCAGTAAATCAGGACATTCAACAACAATGAATTATCAACTGTGGTTGAGGTACAAATGTATCATTTCGTAAAAAAAGTGATCCTGATATACCTGTATTTGAATATTTCTGTGGAAAACTCAACTCATCAAATCCTGAAAAAACTTTTCTTTAATCAATGCCTTATAGACCAGTCCAAATGTGTCTTTAGTGGTGAATGGGGTAATATACAAAATGTACTTTGATTGACTCTTTCTTTGCCAAGCTGATGGTAAAAAACAACAAAAACACTGATTGTCTAGCACATTTTATGAAAGTTTTATGTAGAACATGAAGAACTTTACTGCAATATTGACATTGTAAGGGATTTAATTTCGCAGGTTGTAATTTTTCGCCTTTTTCTCCCTTGGTATTATTATGTTTTTATTAATTCACAAATCAGGAGTTACATGTACTTGAAATAACATTAGACTTTGCAACCCATTCTGTAATTATTGGTGTAGGTCAGGTGATGCAAAGTCATGTGGAAAGAAAGACCATATACACTTTGTTTGTTTATTGTTGTTTAACGTTCCACTCAAGAATATTTCACTCATATGGAGACGTCACCAAATGCCGGTGAAGGGCTTCAAATTTTGGCCTATGCTTGGCACTTACGGCCATTGAGCAGTGAGGGTTCTTTAACATGCTGACACCTACTGTGACACGGGACCTCCAGTTTTTACTGTCTCATCCGAAAGACAGGAAACGAACCTGTCGCCGGCGGGACTCGAACTCACGACCTCACGATCCAGAGTCGAGCGTGCTACCGACTGAGCCAGGCCAGCTCCCATATACACTAGTGAAAGGACTAATGTCAATGTAAAAGATTTGATGTTTCAAATTTGGGTAGATAAATTGCATAGTGTCAGCTTTAGTAAAAACTATCATTAGTGATTGTGTATATACATGTGTGTACAATATAGTTGTTGAAGCAATTTTAGTTTTTTTCTGAGCGGCAAAAATGAATGAAGTCTACCATTAAACTAGACAGGTCAGAGGTTAGCCTGTTACATGTACAGGTCTACCAAGCCAGTACCAAGGTAAATTGGCTAATGTTTACAAACACAATGAGTCTACATGTAAATCAAATCATAAATGACAAGCCACTTATCATCACAAAAGTATTAGAGATTCAGTAATGCATGGAGTCTGTGCATAGCAATTATGTTTTACCTATACAACCTATTTTGGGTATTGTTTTGGTTTTTGACTCTACCCAGATGTGTCACTTTACATTGGTACACCTATAATGACATGCAATGTACAGTTAAGATGTCTGTTTCAATTACAGAAAAAAACATAGTCAGTCAGTTTCATTTGATTGATTTTCCTAAAGGTAAAACTCATTAAAAGAAGGCATCACAGTAAATGGGTGTATACGGTACCCAGACCTGCAATACTGCACGCAATTTATGATAAGATCTGTAACTAAACATGATATGTTTACTTGGTACAATGTACATGTAGTTTGACATTCCATATCCTGAAGTGTGTCATTCTGTGATATCAGTGTTGATCTTTTTTTTGCAGGATGTAACAATTTCAACATTATATAATTAGTAAAATGCTTGGTACATTCTCTGATTTTATTTTGTGTGGTTTTAAAATATGTGACAGACCGCTATGAGAAGTATGATGTTCAAGGTCAGGTTGTGGTCTGACCCTGACCCATATTTTGTAGTTTAAGGTGACCAGAACATTTCTTAATTGGAGGGTCATTTAGACAATACTCCAAGTTCCATGTCATTTGGGGGACATATTTGAAAATTATCAAAATCGAATTCAAATCATAATTACCAGTAAACATAAAAATCACATTATTTTTACTACATGTATTTTCAAGCCTTTACTCTTACCTGTTATGCAGTTACATGTACATGTATACTTATAAATATATACTGTTCAGCCTACATGAACATACACAATGTACTATGTACATACATGTATGTATCATATTTTAGAAATATAATGCTGCTAATTTTAGATTCATCAGATAATGATGCTCTAGGTTTCCATAGAAACAGAGTACAATTCAGCGTTTGATAACCATACCTGTCAGGTGGTCCATTCCTTTAGATTCATCAGATAATGATACTCTAGGTTTCCATAGAAACAGAGTACAATTCAGGGTTTGATAACCATACCTGTCAGGTGGTCCATTCCTAGAATACAATTAACAATCTGGCAAGTGGATGTTATGCAGCACTTGTTAATTAGGGCCTTTCAATCAAACCTTAGTGTTATCTTAAACCTAAGTGTATTGACTCCAAGTTTCCCAAAGATGTTTTGTTGTTAAACAACAACTGAATACATGTATAATACATTGAGTTTTCAAACAAGTGGCATTTGTATTCAGACATATAGAATTCCAGAATCTTTGCCCTGTAGGATTCCAGTAAATAGAATTCAAGATTCTTTGCCCTGAAGGATACTGGTAAATAGAATTCCAGACTCTTTGACTGTAGGACAAGTAGAATTTCAGACTCTTTGCTCTGTAGGACAAGTACATGTATAATTCCAGACTCTTTGCCCTGTATAGGACAAGTACCTGTAGAATTCCAGACTCTTTGCTCTGTAGGACAAGTAGAATTCCAGACTCTTTGCTCTGTAGGACAAGTAGAATTCCAGACTCTTTGCTCTGTAGGATATAAGTACATGTAGAATTCCAAACTCTTTGACTGTAGGACAAAGTACATGTATAATTCCAGACTCTTTGCCCTGTATAAGGACAAGTACCTGTAGAATTCCAGACTCTTTGCTCTGTAGGACAAGTAGAAATTCCAGACTCTTTGCTCTGTAGGACAAGTAGAATGCCAGACTCTTTGCTCTGTAGATAAGTACATGTAGAATTCCAGACTCTTTGACTGTAGGACAAGTAGAATTCCAGACTCTTTGCTCTGTAGGACAAGTAGAAATTTCAGACTCTTTGCTCTGTAGGACAAGCATCTCGTCGCGTCGTCTTTTTTTTTCCTTTTTCGGTTTTTGCTTTATTTCTTTGTCTCTCTTCTCTTTTGAATTTATACTCTTTGCTGTGTAGGACAAGTAGAATTTATACTCTTTGCTCTGTAGGACAAGTAGAAATTTCAGAATCTTTGTCCTATAGGACAAGTAGAAATTTCAGACTCTTTGTCCTGTAGGACAAGTAGAATTTCAGACTCTTTGACGTTGAACCTTTACTCCCTTTGCCGTCGTGTTTTCTGTACGCTGTGCTTCTTTCGTTTTTTTTTCTTTGTTCTTTTCCGTGGGTCCTCTCTTGCCTTGTCTTACCCCTTTTGTGCTTTCGGGACTGGACTTATGGCGCGTGGGTTGTCTTTTCGTTTTACGACGTGCCTGTTGGTTGACTCCGTCTTGGTGTGTTGTTTGTTTCTTGCCTGCTTTATTGGGTCTCGTCCTGCGGTTCTATCTATGCCGTTCATCTTGTTGTTTTTCGTTTGAATCTTTGCTGGGATCAATAGTCTGGGTTTCTTGTTTGGCGCTGGTTTGGGCTGTTTCGCTGTGTCTTTGCTATGCTTCGCTTCTTCGTTTTTCGTTTGTACTCCGTTCTGTCCGGTCGCCCGTCCTAACACAGTCCGCTCGAAGCATCTTAGTGTACTTTTGCGGCTCGTTGTTCTCCGCTTCTCTTCTTCGTACTCCCCCTGACTGCTACTTTCCTTCGTTTTGGCCCCGTTGCCCTTGTTCCCTCTTCTTTTTTATCTCTCGTGCTTCTGAGACTACTTTTTCCGGCCGGCTTCGGTGAGTCTGTTGGCGTGTCATTTGTCGCGGCTACTCCTTTCGCTTGCCGACCGAGGTTGGTCGTGTTTTCGGCCCGCCTCTTTACTCGCTTTCGTTTCTTTTGGCCCTGGCTAGCGGGGCTGTTGGGTCCTGTGTTGCCGTACCCTCTGGTGTTCCCATTGCTTCTTTGTTTTTCTCCCTGTGTGTCACGGCGCTTGTTCTATCCTTCTTTCCCTCGCTTCTTTTTTGCCTTTGGGCGTGTCTTACGTTGCTCTCCTGCTTAGTCTTGCTCTCACTTCGGCTGCTGTCTTCGTTTCTCTGTCTCTTCCTCGGTGTTCGCGCGTTTCGCTCGTTGCCCCCTTCCTCGTGTTCATTTCGCCGGTTCCGACCTCCTTTCTCTGCACGGTTCTGTCCGTCCTTGGGCCTTTCTTCGTGGTCGTGGAACCCTGTTTGCGGTGTAGACCTTCTTTGTCTTTCTTTCGGTGTGTGTTCCGTCTTAACGTGTCCACCCTCGTCATTCCGTCCCCTGCTCCCTCGGCGTGCTGCTTCGTTGACCTGGTTCGTGTTTTTTCCGGCTGGTCGCCCGTTCCGTTCCCGTGTCCAGTCGTTCGTATTCCTTGCTCCGGGTCTCTCTCTTTCGTTTTGCGTAGCCCTTGTCTGCACTTTCGCGGGGTTGTTTGTTTGTCTTCTTCTCGTTGTTTCTGTCCCTTCTGTGCGCAGCTTGTGTCGGTCGGTTCGTCTTCTCTTTGTTTTTTCCTGTTTCTTTTTGTTTGGCGCGGCTGGCTTTCGGGTGTAGCTGTGTCTCCGTGCACCTTTCCTTTTTATTCCGTCGGTTCGGTCCCGTCCTTTCTCTCGACTTGTTAACTCTCTGGTCTCGGTGATAGACGGTCTTCCCGTTTCTTTCAACCTGTTGCTTGATCTTTCGTTGCCCTTGTTGTTGGACTTTTTAGCCTTCTACGTTCTTACCCATCCCGCCCTGTCCTTGTGTCTTGGCGCCTGGTGCTGGTTTGGTGTCCTGCTGTCGTCCTCTTCGCTTAGTATTCTTTTCTCCCATCTTGCCTGGCCTTTCTTGACCCGGCGGTGCTGCTTCTCTTTCCCGTCGTTCTTTTTGCCTGTCCATCTCCCTTCTTTGCCTGGCCCCACGCTGTGTTTACTTGGCCTTGGTGTTTCTACGTGTTCGCTTCCCTCTTCTCCGTTCCTTTCGGGCAGCCAGACTGTGGCCGCTTCTGCCTGGTTGGTAGTCCCGGTCCTGTTCTCTCCACTTGGCTTTTGTCTTGTGTTGTGGTTGTCTCTCCTTCGTTTTCGGTCTTCTGTCTCGCCGTTGGCCCGCTCAGACTCTTTGCTCTGTACGGTCGCTGTCCCCTCCTTCCCGGACAAGTAGATGCGCCGTCTGTCGCCGCCGGTGATTCTCTGCGTTTTTTCTCTCTCGCCCGTCTTACCTCTGTTCTGCTTGTTTCTTTTTGTGTCCGGCTTCGTCTGCGTGTCTGCTTTTTGTTTTCCCTTTGAGTCTTACCCCTCCTGCGCCTCTCTCGCTCTTCTTTTGTTCTTTTCGTCTGTTCGTGTATTGCCTGTCTCTCCGTTAGCTAGTTCTTCTTGTTTGCTCCCTTCTTGTCGTATCTCTCGGTTGCCCTCTTTCCTTTTGTACTGTTCCTCCTTCTTTGCGCCTCTCTCTGTGTCTTTTCGCTCTCGCTTCGTCCCGTTCGTCTGTCGCGTGTCTTTGTGTGGGTTTCTCGTCCTGTGCGCCCTTCTGTTGTGTGGATTTCCCCCCCACTTGGGCTCGACTGTCCTATCCCTCGCCGCGCTCCTCTTTTTTTGTTTGTTTTTCTTTACTGCTTGCCTGCTTCGTTGTCCTTGGGCGCTCTCTTCTCACCTCTCTTCGCTTCCCCTCGTGCCTTCCGTTCTCTTTTTTGCGTTCGCTACTCTTGGTCTGTTCCCCCCCCCCCCCCCCCTTTTACTCCGTTTTCTCCTCTTGTACGGTCTCTGTTCTTCTGTTCTGTCTGCACGGTTCTCCTTTGGTCTCGTCTTTTGCCTAACGCTCTCGGCTCTTTGCTTGTCACGCTATCTTTTTTGTTCTCGTCGTTTTTCGTATCGTCGTACTCTCGGGGTTTGTCCGGTCTTCCGTCTTCTCGGTCGATTCGCATTTGGGTTGGTGCCTCCGTTGGCTACGCCCGTCTCTTTGTTCTTCTAGTCTGGCTCCGCGGCCTTTTTGTGTTCTTGGTACGACTTATGTGTCGTCTCCGCCTGCTGCCCGTCTTTGTCTTTCCCTTGGTCTTCGCTGTTTCCTCGACTCCCTGTCTCTCTGTGTCTGTTACTTCGCGTCGTTGCCTCTCTTTCTGGCGTCTGGGTTTCTTCTCCTTCTTTTTTGCCTTCGCCTCTTTTGGTTCTGTTCACGTATTTTCGGTCCGTGCGTGGGCTATCTCTGTCTTCTCTCTTTGTCCCCCGTTGGTCTCTCGGTTTTCTGTCGTCGGTGCGCGCTCCAGTTTGTTTTTGTCGCCTGCCTTTGCCCCCTTTTGTCGTCTCTTGTGGCGGCTCTTGTGGCTTCTGGTTGTGTAGCTCTGTCTCTTGTAGTAGTTTTCTCTCATGCTTTCGTACGCCATGGGCCCCTTGTTTCCTTTCTTCTCTGCTTCTTTCTGTGCGGGGCTTCTCGCTCTGCTTACGTGTTCCATGTAGTTTATTATTGCTGCACGGTTTCTTCGCTACTTTGCCTTTCATGGCTTTCCTCTTTCTACGCCGCTTGCTTCTTTTCGGTCTTCGTGATCTTTTTTTCTTCTCCCGGTGTCCTTCTTTTTTCACTATCTTGCTCCTTTTCTTGCTCCTATCTCTTGTGTTGGTTTGCCGGTACCCCTCCGTCTCCGTTCGGTGTTGTCGTGGCCTTATCCGCTTCGTCTCCTGTCGCCCTTGTCGTTCTCGCTCGCTTTCCCTGGTGTTTCTCCCCCTTGTGGCGCTTCCCATCGTGTCGTCTTCTGTTGTAGCTAATCACGTCCGGTGTTCTCTCCTGCTTCGTTGTGTGCTTCTTTGGTCTGATCTCTTGCTCTGTAGCTCTTGGCTCTTCCTTGCGCGGGGACGTGCGTTCCCTGTTCTTGCTGTCCTGTCTCCTCTCCCTTCTCATTTTCGGTTTTTTGAGACTGACAGCTTGGACTCTTTCTTCTGTCCTACTTTCTCCTGCTACACTTGTTTGGTTCTTCCCTGGCTTCTCTCCCCGGTCGCTTCATTCTCGTTGCTGGTCTCTCCTTTGTTGCGTTGTAGCTTTGTCCTCTGTTCTCGTCCACTCAAGTCCGTCTTTCTTCTTTCTCTCGTTGCCTGTCCTGGGGGCTTCTGTGACTTAGCCGTGGCGTCGTTTTTCTTCTGTCGCGTCCCGGTGTTGTCCTACTCGTCGTTCCTCGACCTGTGCTCTTCCCCCGACGGTCGGTCTATTCGTTCCAGAAGGCCTGTCGTGTGTGTGTGTTTGCGGGTTTGACTTCGTTGGCCGTGTTCCGCTGTCCGCTCTCGTCGGTCCTTGGGGTGCCTCGCTAACTACTTCCTTCATGTTGTGTGTTGCGGCTCCTTCCTTTCGTGTGGGCTTGGCAGCGTGCTCTTCTCCTCGTTTTCTGTCTCCTTCTGCATTTTCTGATTATTTTTCTCTTATCCTCCCCCTGGCTCTCCTCTTGTTCTGCTGCTGTTGGTGGGGTTGTGTGTGTGCCTGCTGCCTCCTCGTTTACGTTGTTCTTGTTGCTTGGTCTTGCTTCTTGGCTTTGGTAGTTTCGGTCTCACTGCTTGTTCTGCTTTCTTGCGTTCGGTCTCGTGGCGCGTGTAATCCTTGTTTCCTTTTGGCATCTCCTTTGCGTTTCGCGTTTTGACTGCTTTTTCGGGTCTGACTCCTTGTTAGTGGCCTTGTCCGGTTCTTCTGCGCTGGGGCTGTCTTTGTTTCTTGTTTGGCTCCTGTCTGATTTTCCCCTCGACGCAATGCGCTTTTGGCTCCTCGACTGTTTCTCGCGTCCTGCGTTTCTGTTTGGCTGTCTGTTCCTCCCTGTCTGCTCGTACTCTTCCGCCTGTCCCTTCTTTCCGTGCTGGCGCCGGGCTGTTTGGTCTCGTTCGGTCCTTTGGGCCTGCTGCGTGTGTGGTCCTCCGATGCGTGTTTCGTCAGGTCCTGTCTCCTCTTTTTTTTGACTGGGTACGTTGTGTTGTCTTTCCGCGCTTGCCTTCGCTGCGTTTTTTGGTTTCTTGCTTCATTCGTTGCGTGTGATTCGTCTGCTGCTTGTTGTGCCTGTCTCTTCTCTCGCTGTTTCTTTCTGTCTCTTTTCCTCTCGTCGAGTGTCTCCTTGTGTTTGTTCTTACCGGGTTTACGCTGTATTCTTGCTGCTTCGCGTCTTCCTCTTCTGCGATGCCTGCGGGCTCCTCGTCCCTGGGCTCTGTAGGACAAGTAGCTAGTGCTCGGCTTCTGTGGTCTATTCTTTGTCGTTATCGGTCTTCTCATCCGCGTTTTGTGGTCCGGTGTCGCTCGTCTCTGTGTTTTTTACTTTTCTCGGCCCTTTTTTTGTGTCTGCGGACGTTTTTTGTCTTTTGGGTGTTTTTGCTCCGTTCAGTTTTTAGTGCCTGCTCTCATCAACCTCGATTCTCGCTGCGGCGTTGTGGCGCCTCGTCTCTACCCCTCTTTCCCGTTTTCGCTGCGGTGTTGCTCTGCCCGCTCCTTATCTTTGGCCTCTCCTCTTCCATATCTTGTGGCTCTGTCTCTTGGTGATTCTGGTCTTGTTTCTCGCGGGCTCATTCGGCGGCGCTTTGCGTTCCTGAAACCCGCGTCCTGGCTTGGGCCGTGTGTGTGTTCGGGTGCCCGCTTTGCGCTGGAGGCAGTGCTCATACTCGGACCGGCGTTCTCCTTTCGTCTCTTGCTTTCTGCTCCTTGCTTCACCGTTCTGTGGCTTCCGCCCTCGCGTCTTGTTGCGTTTGTTTCGCCTGCCTCTTTCCTCTTTTTCCACTCCTGTTTACGTACTCTTTTCCCTTCTACGATTGCCTTCCGTCCTGCCTCGTGTGAGCATGCTGCGAGCCGTTCAGTGTTGCCCTCCTTTTTCTTACGAGGCTCGCGGTTGTTCTCACTCCTTCTCTTCTTTCTTTCTCTCGTTCTCCGCTTTTTTGGACTCTGCTTACCCGCCCTCCCTTTGCTCTTTTTCGGCTTTTCCTTACTTTTGCTGGTGTTGCTTTATTCTCCGTTGGACGTGGTTACTGGGCTGCTTGTTCGGTCCTGCCCTCCCTGTGTTTTATTCTCGTGTCCAGTACTGCTAGGGTTTTCCGAATTTTTCCTGTACCTATCGTCTACTCTTTTTGGTTTCGCCCCTTGCTGCCGTGTCCTATCTTCCCGTTTATGCTGTTCGTCTTTCCTTTTCTGTCCCTCTAACTGGTTTTACGGACTGTGACTCTTCCCGGTTTTTGTTTTTGCGGCCTGTTCTTGCCCCCCTGTCTGTTCGTTTTCCACTGGGGTGTTACGCCTCTTCGCCCTGCGTCGACTTTGCCGATGTTTTTACTTTTCTCTGGTTGCTTGTTCACTGCTTCTGTCGCCATCTGTTCCCCCTCTCTTTCCTTTGTTCCTCTTCGTCCTGTCTCGTTCCCTTATTCAGTTGGTTGTTCTCGGAGCGAGTATTCGCTTCATTTCAGTGTGGTGCCCGTCGCTCTCCCTTGTTGGGGGCTGCTGCTCTTACCGTTGCCCACTTTGTTGTTTCCCTGGCCCGCTTTTACTCTTGCTATGTGTCTGGGGTCTGCCCCGCTCTTTGTCCCACTGTGCGCCGCTTTCTCCCATCGTCTCTTTCTCGTGTCTGTGTCGTGGTTCTGGCCGGAGTGGCCGAGGGTCTTGTCGTAATTCTGTTTCGACTCTTCTTGTTTTCGTGTTTTTTTTTGCTTCGTCCGATCCTCTCTCTACCTTGTTGGGTCTTTAGTTCCGCTCGTGTCTTGAGGGGTGTTTATAGTGCGGCGAACAGCGGTGCTGTCTTCGTTTGGTTCGTTTTTCCTGTTGGCCCTAGTCTCTGGCCTGGTCTCATCTGTGGCCCCTCTTTCCCCTTCGCTTTCTTGCTGCTTCTTTTTCCGTTTTCCTGCTCTTTCTCTTTCGCGTCTTCCTTGAGTTCTGATCCGTCTACGTGTTTCGTTCTCGCTTCTCCCTGTCTTTGTTACTCCAACCCTCGGTCCCCTTACACCTCTGCTGGTGATGGCTTCTCCGCTGGGTTATCCCCCCCTTTTTCTTGTTCTTCGGTTCTCGGCTTCTTCTTGGCCGCGGCCTGTGTGCGCTCTTTGGTCCTACCTTCTCCCTTTGGTCTCCTTTTCTTTTCTTCCCTGCCGTTCCGTCACTTCCTTCGATGCCACTACTTAGACGTTTTACGTCCTTACTCGGTGTGCTCTTCCGTTTACTCGGTCGGCTGCAATGTGTTCGCTTGTGGCTTTGGGCCCGTGACTGTACCTGCTGGCGCTCTCTGCTGTGATCCTCTGCGCTTGTCTGTAGCTATTTTTGCTCTTTCTGGTGTTAATGGTTTTACGGTGTTGTTGTGTGTTCCTGTCTTCGTGGGTGTTGGGTGTGCGCTGCGCTGTGTATATTGATTTACGTTCTATTGTGGTGTCGCTGCCTCGAGCGTGTCCCGCTTGGGCGTGTCCGTTCTTCCCGTGCTGAGATGTCCTGGGCGTTTTCGCTGGGAGGTCCTTCTGTTTTGTTGTTTGGGTTTTTGGTCTTTTCGCGCTAGCTTCTTCGTCGTCGCTCACTGCTCTGCGTCTTTCTTGTCTGGGCTCTGCCGGGGTTTCCGGTCCGGACCCGCATGTATCCCCTTTCCCTGGCTGTTTCGTCTAGCGTGGTGCTTCTGTGTCTACCTTTCTCTTACTGCGTCTCTCCCTCGGTTTTGTACTTTTTCTCACTGTCCTGCTCGTCGTCTGCCCACGCGCGCCTTGTTCCTTACTTGTCCTCCGTGGCTCCGTCTCTTTTCTTTTTGTCCTTCACGCGGTGTACGTTCTGCCTTCTTTTTTCGTTTCTCTTCTCTTCGCCTCTTCTTCTTAGTTTTGGACTCCGTCTTCCTGTTAATGTTTGCTCTTGCCTTCTGTTGTTCGCGTGTCTGCTAAGTCCGCGGTGTATACTCGTTACGTATTTGCTCTTACCTTTTTTCGTCTGGTTTGCTCCCTTCTTGCTTCCCGGCGTTTTTTCTCGGTGTTCGGCCGTTCGGTTGTGTTGCTTTTCCTGTGTCTCTTCCTTTTCTGCTCTTCGCCCTGTTGGTTGCTTTCGTCTTCGTCGCGTGCACAGCACTCGTCTCCTCTCTTCCCCCTTTCTCCGCCTTCTCTTCTTGCCGTAGTTTTCTCTTTTTTGTCTCCTCGACTCCGTCTTTTCTTTTTTTGCTCTCTTCTCTCCCTGTGTCTGTCTCGGTCGGCGACGTGGTTCTCTTCGATCCTTGTCTTTGAACGCCCGTATTCCGTTGTTTTTCTCCCTTGTTTCTGTTTGCGTTTCCCGCTGGCCAAGTTGCCTTTTTGTTGCTCTTGTCTCCTTACTTCTTCTCGTGACCCTTATCGTTGTGTTTGTTCATGGTTTTTACGCGTTGTTGCCGCTTTTGCCGGCTTTCTTGTGCTCTTCGTCTTTGCTCTTTGCTCAAGTAGTCACGGTTCCCTCGGCTTTCATTGTATCTGTGCCCGTGTTAGCGTCTCCTGTGCTGTGTCTCGGGTGCTTTTTGCCGTACCTGACAATTGTGCGGCCTCTGTGTGGGTTCTCTTTGGTCGTTTGTTTTTTGGCGGGTTCGGGCTCTGTTAGATACGTCTTTTGGGTTTGTCCGTCCTTTCGGCTTTTCTGTCGTTTGCGTCTCCTTTTTTTTTTTGTGAAACTTTGTGCGTTTGTTTTCTTTTGCCCCTGCTCTGTCTTCGCGCCTGCAGCTGCCGTTTTCGTTACGTGTCTGCTCGTCCCTGTCGGGTCTCCTTGTTTTGTCGCTTCCCGCTTCTGTCCGTGTTTTCTTTGTTTTCCGTTTTTCTCTAGTTCCCGTTCGTTTTCTTTCCTGGCGATGTTCCGCCCTCCCTGCCTCCTGCCGTGACCGTTTGTTCCCTGCTTGTTCACGCTAGCTCTGGAACATGTTCTGGTTCCCGTTCCTCGGCTGGATTTGTTTCTTTGCTCTTTCTCGGTTTCCCCTCCTTGTTGTTCCGTGGCCTTTGCTTTGAGTCCGATCTCTTGTTCTCTGTTTTTGTTTCTATTCTGGACTGCCCTTCTTGCTTGGCGGTCCCGCTTCTCCCTACTGGGTGGTTCGGGCTTCCTCTTCTCCCGGCTCGTTTTCTGCTACTGTCGGGGTGCGTTCTGTTTTTTCGCTTGCTCTTCCTTCCCGTTCTTCTCTGTTTCTTGTCTTTCTTTTCTTTCCTTCTCGAGTAGATTTCCGCTCCTTCGGTCCCTCTTTTGCCGCAGGTTCTCTTGTCGCAAGAATATCTCTCTCTTTTTTGTCGGTTGGGGTAACACCGTCTGCTTTCTGGCTTCTGTCGCCCCGTCTCCGCGCGCCCCGCCTCATCCTTTCTTAGTGTTCCCTGCGAGCTGCCTTGCTCTCTCTTCTGAGAATTTCTCGACTTGAGACCCCTTCGTCTTTCTTTCGGTTCTCTCCTTTCTTTTCTGTTCGTCACGACGCTACCGCTTTGTTCTATTTCGTGTTCCGCCCCGTTATCGCCCGGCCGTCGCTTAGTTTGTTCGGCAATTCCCGTGTTGTTCCGGTCCGTGCTGATGCCTCGTTCTTTGTCTCTTGACATCTGTTGGGTTGTCTCTTTCCGGTGTATAATTCCAGACTCTTTGCCCTGTATAGGACAAGTACCTGTAGAATTCCAGACTCTTTGCTCTGTAGGACAAGTAGAATTCCAGACTCTTTGCTCTGTAGGACAAGTAGAATTCCAGACTCTTTGCTCTGTAGGATAAGTACATGTAGAATTCCAAACTCTTTGACTGTAGGACAAGTACATGTATAATTCCAGACTCTTTGCCCTGTATAGGACAAGTACCTGTAGAATTCCAGACTCTTTGCTCTGTAGGACAAGTAGAATTCCAGACTCTTTGCTCTGTAGGACAAGTAGAATTCCAGACTCTTTGCTCTGTAGGATAAGTACATGTAGAATTCCAGACTCTTTGACTGTAGGACAAGTAGAATTCCAGACTCTTTGCTCTGTAGGACAAGTAGAAATTTCAGACTCTTTGCTCTGTAGGACAAGTAGAATTTATACTCTTTGCTGTGTAGGACAAGTAGAATTTATACTCTTTGCTCTGTAGGACAAGTAGAAATTTCAGAATCTTTGTCCTATAGGACAAGTAGAAATTTCAGACTCTTTGTCCTGTAGGACAAGTAGAATTTCAGACTCTTTGACCTGTAGGACAAGTAGAATTTATACTCTTTGCTCTGTTGGACAAATATAATTTCAGAGTCTTTGCCCTGTTGGACAAGTAAAATTCCAGACTCTTTGTCCTGTAGGACAAGCAGAATTTATAATCTTTGCCCTGTAGGACAAACAGAATTTCAGATTCTTTGCTCTGTAGGACAAATAGAATTTTAGACTCTTTACCCTGTAGGACAAGTAGAATTTCAGATTCTTTGCTCTGTAGGACAAAAAGAATTTTAGACTCTTTTCCCTGTAGGACAAGTAGAATTCTGGATTCTTTTCCCTGTAGGTCAAATAGAATTCCAGACTCTTTGCACTTTAGGATAAGTAGAATTTATACTCTTTGCCCTGTAAGACAGTTAGAATTTCATAATCTTTGCCCTGTAGTACAGGTAGAATTCCAGACTCTTTGCCCTGCAGGACAAGTCAAATTCCAGACATGTACATGTATAGGAGTTAACACTACTGTCATTTATTATAACTTTTACAAAATACACAACATGGTATACATGTGTATACACACAAGTATAATGCATGTATCAGTCATCAATGATCTCTGATTACAGGAAGACCTCCTCGTGTAGGTTCTCATGGTGTGTTCCTTCCTTATCTAATTTTATCAAAAGGCGTTTGTGTGTTGTGTGTGTTGGGGTGTATGTGTATATGTTTCAGTGTTGTAAAAGTTATTACTGTGAAGACCAGATATGTCATCAGTTTTTCCCAATTCAAGGTATATGTACATGTAGTTGGCAATTCCAAAAATATCCAGGAAACACCCTGCATACATGTCATTAAATGCAACATCAGTGGATATTTCAAGGCTTTATTAAACCATACCTGAATGTATAATTATGAGAAATTTTATCGTCAATACATCATTGCTTTTTATGGACAAGTTTAATAGATTTGTACTCCATGTTTAGGTCATATAGATTGGTATAATGGTAAATAATTGATCACACAAAATCACCTCTCTAAAGTTTTGTTGGACAATTTGGACTCGTTTTGTTTTGATGAACCAGATACTAATGATGATGACTAATGATGATGATGATGATAATAGATGTTCATGTGTTGTCAGATATGTTATTTATAAAGTGAATCACATTATATTTTGTTTTTTCTGTCCCTGTCAAGAACTCTTCACTTACATGGTGACATCATCAGCTTTAGTTGAAGTGCCATTGATTTTGACTTATGCTTTGGATTGACATCAATGCAGTGAGGGTTCTTTAATGTGCCACACCTACCAAGTCAAAGATTCCAGACTTTATGTAGGGCCCCAGGTCCTCAGTGGCCAAATAGTTAATGCATAACACTTTCACAACTTCACTTACAGGGGCATTATACATTTTTGTCAGTGGGGAAAAAGAAACCTAAGCTGTTTATTATGGGAAGTTTGTTGGTTATAAGAAGCCATTAGTCTTTTCTGAGATATATTGAAAATGTCTAGTGTAAAAAAAAATAGCTGCCACCACTTAACAGAAGAAATGTGGCATAAACTACTGGTTTATTTATAGACAACAAACTTACTATGTACAGTATCAAAGTCCTGGTGAAACATGATGTTTTAACCAGGAGCCAAAATAGGGACTTAGATTGAACATTTGACTTTAAACTTTGATGGCAGGATTTTTTTTATTATCGCAATTGCTCAAAGGACATCTAATTAGATGTAAGTTTACTTCCTACAGATTTGTTATTTGTTTTATATTTGGCAGGAATTTCTTCTTGATCTCCAGCTTAACTAGATGTAATCATCTCTAGACATAGTCTTGACCACCAATAAGTTGAAAACAAATTATAATTAATTATCCGTAACAACAAGGCAGCCTACCCATAGTTATCTTATATACATGTAAGTAGACGTGTATACATTTTAAGCCTTTATTACATGTATGTGTAATCATACATGTACAGTTACAATACAGAGTTCAATATGCCCATGCAATATGTAATGTCGTATTGCACATAGTGAAAAACGGAAATTTTGCCAGAGTTACTTTTCTAAATAGCATTCATGTCATCCAAAATATTTGATGGCCTCGTTAAAAGTGGAATTAATTTTAAATTTGTGTACACATATAGATAAATAAGGGACATGTAATAAATACAAAACCACAAAAATGTTTCTATCCATATCGTCAGACTGCACTTGATTGTTGTAGCGGATAGATTCAGCTGGAGGTACGCTCTCGTTGAATCCATTCGCTACATTTATCATGTGCAGTCTGATTATACGGATAGAAACACGTAGTTTTTATTACTTAAACTGTAAACAGTAAACTCAAGCACTTGCCTCTCGAGGGCCATATCAGATTTTTCATTATGTAGCAACTTCATCATTACCAAGTTCATTTTCAGTTGTAAGGGTCTATATAAGACTTTATTTTTAACATATAAGATTCTTTAAGTTTGTCTTAGCTCTAAGTTTATGCAAATCTTTGACACAGAAAGGTGGAGTACTGAATTCTATATTTTTTCCAACTAAGAATATATAGAGGTGTAGTCAGGGATTATTTATTAATTCGTTATGTACATGAATACATACAAACCGAGTACATATATGATTCAAGTTGTACATGTATTATATATGATATATGCTGGGATCCTGGACAAAAAAATACTTAATATGTAGTAGTAGTAGTATGTATACTAATGAAATGACATTGCCTAAGAAAAATGAGGCCAGACATAAAATATTCTCTGTGTGCTGTTTACCAACTCTACCATTTTATCTATGGGTAGGTAGGGAAATTATTTTATTTCATTGGAAATTTTTCTGTCATTGTGCAGTCAGTCATTTTCTGTACAAATTATAATGAAAATAACTGTAAATGAGGACACATTAAATATTTCATAAATGTTTGAGACAGACATGAGAAGAGAGAGGTTATTTGTGAAATTTCAATAAGTTTTCACTGTACAACAATTATCTATCAAATCTCAATGGTCATCTCATAGCATTTGTTCACTGGTTGCAAGTTAAACAGACTTGCCAATATTACATCAGAGGCTCAACTTGACCTCCTGACCTCCCAACTATCGGCAATCAGTGACATGGTGAGGCAGTGTTTATAATAAAGTGCATGGTGCAGTGACAGAGTCGGTGTTTTAAAATGATAACTTTCCTGGGACTTTTTAATATATTTCAAATGTAAATTAGAGAAATACACAGGGTTATGTTAAAGAAAACAGGTGTATAAATTTAATTGATTTCATTTTACTGGATTTGATATCATTTTTGTAAAATTATTATGTTAAGTGACAGACGCACTAGTTTGTCCTTTATTTATTAGATGTTGCATGATATTACGGGCCTCCATGGCCAAATGGTTTGAGCATCTCGCTTTAAACCATGAAGTCTCACTTCTAGTCAGTGCTGGTTCAAAGCCTGCTAGAACCTAAGCTTATTTTGGGAGAAAATTTGTCAGTGTACTTGCAGAAGGCTAGTAATCTCTTACCAGTACTTGTAACCAGGTTCTCTCCTCCACCATCAGGAATTGGTCACCACCATGCATATACGTGTACTCAGTAATTGAAAAAATGTTGAGTGCGGCTTAAAACAGTTATTCAAAATTGAAAAAGAAAAAAAACAACAACCAGTGATACATGTATTACAAACAAAAACAGTGACTGTTTCTGCTAGATGATTTACTTCTTTCTACAATAGATATAGAAGAATGTTAATAATTGAAAAAAAAAAGTGATTCAATATTTCGTACCCCAGCAAAAGCAGTGTTCTAAAAAAAAAAATTTTGAAATTGAAATGAAGTAGTTCATATTACGATATTTTTTTATATAAACCTGTATACCACCCAAGGGACCAGAAAATATTGACCTTTATGTGAAGGTGACCCTTATACAGAGGTTCAATTTAGTTGAAGTATGCAGTCAATGGACTTGAAAAAACTGGCCTTTATAAACAGGTAATCCTTATATAGAGATGGCGGCTATAGCAGGTTTTACTGTATATGATAATGATGATGATAATACGTCTGGTAAATTAAATACCTGTTACACAGGTGTGAGTACATTTAATACTGACCAATGGCTATTAACCAGTTGGTTATCAGGGTAGACCAGTAATCATGGTTATAAGATCTCAGAACTAAGTTTGAATATCAGATTAATCAGTCACAAAAAAGCAGAATATTTAATTTATACTCCATAATGATATACATGTACATGTAGTTGCCATGTCATCTATATGAGGAAAGAAGAGTCAGTTTTTTTTCAGCGTGTACCAGTTAATCTCAAACTCGATTTGATTTGAAATTTAACATTTGTGTAGTCAGTGTTACAACTCATCCAGGAATGCATGTACTTTAAGTGTTTGTATCCCTATATATACATTTTTTTGTAGTAGTAGAAGCCATAAATATAAAGAGTTACCTCCCCATTAAGTACCCCCTTCCCCCAGTGATACATGTATATGTGTGTAAATGTTGATCTTACATTTTTAACAGTACTTCTCTTTCAGTCATTTCCTGTCTTGTATTTGACATCATTCTTGTACATGGTTTAAATTTTGTGATCATGTATTTCATTATGAATATTTCTATCATTGTAGCTCATTACGACCCATCATAGTTGTTTTGTGTCGTGGAGTATTTTTAGCCGGAGGATTTCATTGGATTATAATCAAAGGAGAAAGAGTCTGTGCTGAAAAGGCATCAATTTTGGCATTAGCTCCGCACTCATCTTTTTTCGATGCCCTGGTCATCGTTTTCTTAGATCTGTCAACAGTCGTAGCCAAGAAACAGTCCGAATTCATTCCAGTGTTTGGGAGTATGCCTTTCATTTGTATATTTCTTACAATTGTTTTTTTGTGTCAGTATTTGCTACATGTAGATCTTACAAACAATTTTGAATGTACTATTCTGTATTCTACATATTTGATAGGGCTTTATTATTTTGGTTTTCATATAATGGTTGTGATACACATTTTAAACATGTATACACATTCTTTTTAATTGTCAACACATTTTTAAATTCTGCTAATGGATGTTGTGGATTTTCCCCCTTAAATGGCAATTATTGACGTGTACAAAATATTTCCCCATCAACTCAACTTGGAAATCTTGGCAGTCACTGAAATGATTTTACAGTTTCTATCAAATCAAACTGTTTAGAAATTTAGATCGTGCACAATCCATACTTTCTATTTCTCGTTTTTGTTTGTGTTCTTTTTCATTTATGTGCAGTAGTGCATTATCAGGTTTTAGGTGATGCTCATGTAGTTTATTATGGATGAGGTATATATGTAATGAGATTTCAACAAACTGTACTACATGTCTATCATTTACTTACCTATTCTTGAAATACACTTGGACTAACCCATGCAATTGACGTGAGGAAGAATTCATTGTTTTTCTGGGACTGGATGAGTTAATTTCCCAAATACTGTCAAGTAATTTATCACACTGTGAGGTACATGATTATTAAACGTCCATGCTCCATCGTTCTATTATTGGTGACGAAAGTTTAGGACTCAACAGTCAGGATGGACTTTACTTGAGCTTTCCCATATATTTTTTTTTTTTGTAATTATAAACGCTTTTAAGTTCAAACCTGTTTTTCTTTAATTGTTTGTTTGATTTCCAATGCTGCATGAACTATGTGTTCTAAACCTGTAGTTCAATTGCATGATTGTTGTGCTTGTACAAGAACGATGCATAGGCATTTGTCATTAACAAACATGGTGGCAGTGTGCATGTAATTTAGTTTGCCATGTTTTAGTTTTCGTGTTCTACAGAAAAAAATAATAGAAAGGATAACAGTAAAGAGAGAGAGAGAGAGCAATATTTGTATAACATTATTGATAAAATGATTGTCAGATAAAGTTTTAAAAGGAAAAGAAAATTGGAGGTCATATTTCTATTTTGAGATCAATTAGGTCATTAAGAATACATAGTGCATTCTGTTGTGTCACTCGAGTGCCTAGTGCATTATATTGAGTCACTCAATGTACCTATTGGATTTGTTTGAGTCACTCAGAGTACACATTGAATTTTGTAGAATCAATCAGAGTACCTATTGCCTTTGTTTTAGCCATTCAGAGTACCTATTGCCTTTGTTTGAGTCACTCAGATTACCTGTTGCATTCTGTGGAATCACTCAGAGTACCTATTGCTTTCTGTTCCTGTTTTAGTTGTGCTGGTTTGTGTGGTATGTAAACTTTTGAATATTTCAAAGAAAACCAAACCTCTCCCAAATTTTTTATTCAGCATCTCTAGTACAAGGTTAACAAAAATGATGTCATGGGCATTGGTTCAAATTTCATTGGATAAGGCAGACATTCAAGTGACCCGTGAGGATCATTTTGTCTGAATGAAGATTATCTTTTATCTCAAATTGAAAAATTCTTACATGAATGAATATTCATGAAATTTTCTAAGAAAAAAGTTATATATTAACAAAAATTAGTGGAAGCTTGCCAAAGATATTATCAAGACCAACATTTTCAACTGTTCCTTTAGCATCAGTAATTAAGTGTTTCAATATGAATGCAGCTTGTACACGAACAGCAAAATTGATATTCTGTGAAAAATATGTTCATATCCGGAAGAACTTAGAGGATTTCTTTAAAAAATGATAATAATGAAAAAATGCTTTGTATTTCCTATGGTTTGGTTTTCTAAAATTACTGATGACCAGTGTAAAATGTTTGATTATTAGATATTTCTAAATAGTTTAAACTCCCAATATTATAGCTTTTCCCACTTAACATTAATAGATAAGTTGTTGTTAGGCTCCAATTGATTATATACAGGATAAATAAACCCTGTCATTGTACATTTGTATCTCCCTGAGAGGAGAGTTCCTATCATATGACCTGGACAGATATATATTCAAACTCTTAGTTTTGGTTTCAGATTGTGCTAGGATTTGCCTTGGGACTAAAGAATGTCCAACATTAAATTTGAATCAGACACATGGTGTTGTTGGCTTATGTCAGTTTCACTGTGTGTGATGTTAAGCTTTATCAAGCATGTCAAGGGCATCAATGATTTTTCAGGATTGTTCACCAAAATTTACTGTCTTGGGAATATTTTATAGTTGGACATTAAGTCATGTATTCCTATGGCCAGAAACGATGTACATTACATTTGTCAATTTATTAATTGGTTCAAACTCTAAATGACCTATATTGAAAAACAATCTCTCCGGCATATTTATGCTGCCATATTGTAATGTACCAAGATTATAGAATGGAGCATATTGTGTTGGTAGGTGTGTTTGTCTATCACTTTGACATGCCATCTACATGTATTTGTCTTAGTCTATTTGTCTGTTAGTCCAATTGTCCCTCTGTCTACGGTAAATCTGATTTTATTCACGAGAATTTTATTTATGCATAATTTTGTGAGAGCTCTCTTTCATGACATAAAAATTATCATGTAATGAAGTATGACAATAGTTTAATTTGAAATTGCGAAAATATCATCTTGCGAATAAATTGAGAACTTGTGTAAAGCGAAAATAAAGTCCCACGAAAATTTCTGGATTTACTATATTTGTCTGTCCTATTGTCCCTCTGTCTACATGTATTTGTCTGTCCCATTGTCTCTCTGTCTACATGTATTTGTCTGTCCCATTGTCTCTCTGTCTACATGTACATGTATTTGTCTGTCCTATTGTCCCCATATCTACATGTATTTGTGTGTCCCATTGTCCCTCTATCTACATGTATTTGTCTGTCCCATTGTCTCTCTATCTACATGTATTTGTCTGTCCCATTGTCCCTCTATCTACATGTATTTGTCTGTCCCATTGTCCCTCTATCTACATGTATTTGTCTGTCCCATTGTCCCTCTATCTACATGTATTTGCATGTCCCATTGTCCCTCTATCTACATGTATTTGTCTGTCCCATTGTCCCTCTATCTACATGTATTTGTCTGTCCCATTGTCTCTCTATCTACATGTATTTGTCTGTCCCATTGTCCCTCTATCTACATGTATTTGTCTGTCCCATTGTCCCTCTATCTACATGTATTTGTCTGTCCCATTGTCCCTCTATCTACATGTATTTGTCTGTCCCATTGTCCCTCTATCTACATGTATTTGTCTGTCCCATTGTCCCTCTAACTACATGTATTTGTCTGTCCCATTGTCTCTCTGTCTACATGTATTTGTCTGTCCCATTGTCTCTCTATCTACATGTGTCTGTCTGTCCCATTTTCCCTCTATCTACATGTATTTGTCTGTCCCATTGTCCCTCTATCTACATGTATTTGTCTGTCCCATTGCCTCTTTATCTACATTTATCTGTCTGTCCCTTTGTCCCTCTATCTGCATGTATCTGTCCCATTGTCCCTCTATCTACATGTATTTGTCTGTCCCATTGTCTCTCTATCTACATGTGTCTGTCTGTCCTATTGTCCCTCTATCTACATGTATTTGTCTGTCCCATTGTCCCTCTATCTACATGTATTTGTCTGTCCCATTGTCTCTCCAGCTACATGTATTTGTCTGTCCCATTGTCTCTCCAGCTACATGTATTTGTCTGTCCCATTGTCCCTCTATCTACATGTATTTGTCTGTCCCATTGTCCCTCTATCTACATGTATTTGTCTGTCCCATTGTCCCTCTATCTACATGTATTTGTCTGTCCCATTGTCTCTCCAGCTACATGTATTTGTCTGTCCCATTGTCCCATTATCTACATGTATTTGTCTGTCCCATTGTCCCTCTATCTACATACATTTGTCTGTCCCATTGTCCCTCTATCTACATGTATTTGTCATGTCCCTCTATCTACATGTATTTGTCTGTCCCATTGTCCCTCTATCTACATGTATTTGTCTGTCCAATTGTCCCTCTATCTACATGTATTTGTCTGTCCCATTGTCTCTCTATCTACATGTATTTGTCTGTCCAATTGTCCCTCTATCTACATGTATTTGTCTGTCCAATTGTCCCTCTATCTACATGTATTTGTGTGTCCCATTGTCCCTCTATCTACATGTATTTGTCTGTCCCATTGTCCCTCTATCTACATTTATCTGTCTGTCCCTTTGTCCCTCTATCTGCATGTATCTGTCCCATTGTCCCTCTATCTACATGTATTTGTCTGTCCCATTGTCTCTCTATCTACATGTGTCTGTCTGTCCTATTTGTCCCTCTATCTACATGTATTTGTCTGTCCCATTGTCCCTCTATCTACATGTATTTGTCTGTCCCATTGTCTCTCCAGCTACATGTATTTGTCTGTCCCATTGTCTCTCCAGCTACATGTATTTGTCTGTCCCATTGTCCCTCTATCTACATGTATTTGTCTGTCCCATTGTCCCTCTATCTACATGTATTTGTCTGTCCCATTGTCCCTCTATCTACATGTATTTGTCTGTCCCATTGTCTCTCCAGCTACATGTATTTGTCTGTCCCATTGTCCCTCTATCTACATGTATTTGTCTGTCCCATTGTCCCTCTATCTACATACATTTGTCTGTCCCATTGTCCCTCTATCTACATGTATTTGTCTGTCCCATTGTCCCTCTATCTACATGTATTTGTCTGTCCAATTGTCCCTCTATCTACATGTATTTGTCTGTCCCATTGTCTCTCTATCTACATGTATTTGTCTGTCCCATTGTCCCTCTATCTACATGTATTTGTCTGTCCAATTGTCCCTCTATCTACATGTATTTGTCTGTCCCATTGTCCTTCTATCTACATGTATTTGTGTGTCCCATTGTCCCTCTATCTACATGTATTTGTCTGTCCCATTGTCCCTCTATCTACATGTATTTGTGTGTCCCATTGTCCCTCTATCTACATGTATTTGTCTGTCCCATTGTCCCTCTATCTACATGTATTTGTCTGTCCCATTGTCTCTCTATATACATGTATTTGTCTGTCCCATTGTCCCTCTATCTACATGTATTTGTCTGTCCCATTGTCCCTCTATCTACATGTATTTGTCTGTCCCATTGTGTCTCTGTCTATCCCATTGTCTCTGTCTGTTTTTCAGTTTGTCCACTTGTCTCTGTCTATCTATCTTTACCATTGTCCCTTTGTCTATTTGTCTATCCCATTGTCCCTCTGTCTAAGTGTCTGCTTCTCCAATTGTCCCTCTGCCGGTTTGTCTATCATATTGTCCCTCTGTTTATTTAACTATACCATTGTCCCTCTGCCTGTTTGTCTATCCTATTGTCCCTCTGTCTGTGTGTCTGCTTCTCCAGTTGTCCCTTTGTATTTATCTATACCATTGTCCCTTTGTCTATTTGTCTATCCCATTGTCCTTCTGTCTATGTGTCTGCTTCTTCAATTGTCCCTCTGTCTATTTGTCCCTTAGTCTATTTCTCCATATGTCTCTCTGTCCATTTGTCTGTCCCTCAGTCTGTTTCTCTGTTTGTCTCTCTGTATATTTGTCTGTCTGTTTGTCTCTGTCTGTTTGTCCATCTATTTGTCTTTGTCTATTTGTCCATCTATTTGTCTTTGTCTATTTGTCCATCTATTTGTCTGTCTATTTGTCTGTCCCTCAGTCTATTTCTCTGTTTGTCTCTTTGTTTATTTGTCTGTTTGTTCTTCTACCTATCTGTCTGGTTGTTTCCACATATTTGTCTCTGTCTATTTGTCCATCTTTTTGTCTATGTCTATTTGTCCATCTATTTGTCACTCTTTCTATCTGTCCCTCCATCTATTTGTCCCTCCATCTATTTGTCCGTTTATTCCTGTGTTTCTGTGTCTGATAATCTGTTTCCAGTGTTTTGATTTCTGTCAAATAACTTGAATTTTTTTCTCAAATTTTATTCAGTTTGGAATAAAACTGTATAAGTTAGATAATATTTAGGCCTGATTTAATTGTGACTAACATTTGGTAATCTTTGCCAGAGTTATGGGTTTGCCTTTATAAATATGGCTTACATCTCTTTGACATAATATTTCTTTAATGTGTCTTGTTTATAGAAATGATATGTGTACTTGATGAATACTACACTGTATGTATAATGTATAATAATAATGCTTGTCTGGAATATTATGTGTTACTTGACAGTTACTTGTGCATTAGCACTGCATATGTATGATAAATTACAAAGTGACTTTAGACCTGTCAAAATCTGAATTTGAATTTAAAATTTCCTTGGTGCCATTGACTCCAATATCAGACATCTTAGGGTATCCTTAGATTCCTTGTGGAGCAAAGGGCCACAACCACACCTTGCCGGAAAACTCGACTCTGGGCATCTCTCTTTACTTGGGTATCATGGGTATCTGATCAATGTGTGTTTCTGTATAAAACTTGAGTTTGTAAGTGTGTGTTTTAAAGTCTAGGCCATGATCCAGGACCCAGGTGTGGTGTTTATGTGACACAATCCTCATATATATGTCTGACACAAGATGGTCTCTTATGTATATCAGGTCAAATGTTTATGATACGGTACTTTAGATTTGTAGGCCCAACTATGTTAACAATGTGTTTGTTTTCACTCTTGGCTAATCACAAAATTTGATGGGTTAAGGAACTCAAGTTCAGAATTTCTCAATTGTAGGTATATTTCATAGTACAAGAACTTGTACTGGGGATACAAGGATACTTAACGAAAATCCAAGAAATAGTGACTTTGGTTAGCAGAGAATATATCATGTCCCCACAGAAGTACAGACCTGCATCTTCACATGCTTTTTATGCATGCACATATGTATCAGTGTACATGTAGTGATGGTTTTGATTAGAGTAGATAACTACAGAGGAACCCGTCGTGAGAGAACATGTCATCTGTCACTGAAATGTGATCGCACATGAGCTTCACATAATTATTGAACTTATTAATTTTTCTGATTGTGATGACACAAGACAGGTGGTTTCCTTCCAGAGTGGTCTCTCACAACAGGTTCCAATTGTTGTTGTAATTATTTCTTATTCATAAAATGATTACACAATAATTCTTGTTTATGAACATCCACATTGTGTATTAAATTTCTCACTTTTACAGTTTGCTGTTATAATGATATAACACGCATGGAATGCATCATGTATCTTAACATATAATCTACAAATGTAACCATGTGACAAGTCATGAAAAATCTTCAAGGACTTTGTAGTAATGAGTTAGTCTGTTAAATTCCTAAGTTGACATCTTGCAGGCTGGGTGGTAGAAAAAAATCAATTGTATATGTGTTGAAAACTGCAGAAATATCCTTTTTTATTATGGTTCCTTAGATCATGGTGAATGAGTGGTTAAAGCTTTATACTTCAAAGCACAATATCTGTTGTCTCTAGCAAGTTAGGGGTCAAAGCCTCACTTGAATGTAAACTGAATCAAAGAGAGTTTACCACTGGTATATCAACAGTCTGCCAATATGCCAGTATATCTATTTTTTCTAGTGAGTTAGGGGGTCAAGCTTCACTTTAACATAAGCTAAGTCAAAGAGAAAGTTTGTGTCTGGAATATGTAATGTGGAAGATCAGCCGTCTCTTGCCCAGTCACAGTCATTGTGTTTTTCTGCTTTGTCATAAGAGATAGCCACCATATAATGGAAAAGTGATGAATGCAGCATAAAACACATAATCAATCAAAAACAAAACTATGGAACTTGAGTCGATGTTTTATATAAGAGCTGCAAATTACCTTTGGAAATAGGTCAGATGTAATTATTAGTTCAAAACAGTAACAAAAGCATTGCATTTAGAAGATAGTAATCACTGGATTATACTCGGGGAAATCTATTTATACATGGCATCTTAATATCCATCCTGGTGTGGTGATCAACATTATACAAAATAAAAGTGACAGAAATAAAGGGATAGATATATGTTCATCTACATCTTATCTCAATATTTCAGTATTTCAGAATTAAAAAGAGAAATATTGTATTGAAAATATCCTTTCAATTTTTATCATAAGAACTTAATATTTCCTAGAATTTTTGCCACCAATACATTACATTTACTAGTGCATTATTTTGGATCATCACTGGGCCTTCAGTCTTCCACTTTCCTTTACTTTCATCAGATAGGTTAGCTGTAGTCATCCTTCACACCAGATATTTTCAAGTCATTTTTCACACCAGGTATTTTCCAGTTATCATTCACACCAGATGTTTTCAAGTCATTTTTCACACCAGGTATTTTCCAGTTATCATTCACACCAGATGTTTTCAAGTCATTGTTTGTACCATGCATTTTCAGTCATTCAGACCAGGTGTTTTCATATTATTCTTCACTCCAGATGTTTTCTAGTCAATTTTCAGTCATCATTTCACACCAGGTTATTTCCAGGCATAATTCACACAGGCGTTTTCCAGTCATATTTCATAGCAAGTGTTTTCCAGCCATCATTCACACCTGGTGTTTTCTAGCTATCATTCACATCAGGTGTTTTACAGCCAACATGCACACCTGGTGTTTTCTAGCTATCATTTACACCAGATATTGTTAATGTATTCAGACCAGGTACTCTGTAGTCATTCACATCTGATGTTTTACAGTCATCATTCCCAGCAGCTGTTTTTGAATTATCCTTCACAGCAAGTGTTTTCTAGTTATTCTTCTCTACTGCTATTTTCTGGTAATTATTTCACAGCAGGTGTTTTCTAGTTATTCTTCTCTACTGGTATTTTCTGGTTATTATTTCACATCAGGTGTTTTCAGTCATCATGTTGTTTCTGTCATTCACATCAGGTGTTTTTTAGTCGTCATGCTCATCAGACGTTTTCAGTTATCATTTATGTCATTGTTTTCACTCATCATTCACAACAGGTGTTTTTCAGTCATCATTCACATCAGATATGTTTCTGTCATCATTCAAATAAGGTGTTTTCTGTCATCATTCACATCAGGTGTTTTCAGTCATAATTCACATCAAGTGTTTTCAGTCATCATTCACACCTGGTGATTTTTTCAGTCATCATTGACATTAGGTTTTTTTCAGTCATCATTCACAACTGGTGATTTTTTCAGTCATCATTCACATAATGTGTTTTCTGTCATCATTCACACCTGGTCATTTTTTCAGTCATTCACAATAGGTTTTTTCAGTTATCATTCACCCCAGGTATTTTTCAGTCATCATTCACATCATGTGTTTTTCAGTCATCACTCACATCAGGGTTTTTTTCAGTCCATATTCACTACAGAGGATGGAATGTTTTCCAAACTGATGTGAAAAGGAAAAGGACTATTTCTTTGTCAAAAGAGAATAAAAAGGACTTCCCAAATTATAGAAACATTAATTGTATCTGAAAACCATACAAGATGTATTTAATAAAAAATAATATGAATTAATAATTTTGAAACAAAGAAAAAAGTATGGATATGTAAAGCTTTTGTATCAGTGCTGTGCAATTTTATCATTTTTTATCATTTTTTATTTTGTTTTAGATTTCAGGGATGTTATCAGAGAGTGGCTGATACAAAATGCAACTTGATTATTGAAAATATTGAATTTCAAAACTTGTTGCAATGGCATCTGTATATATTGACCCAGTTTAACACAACTATTGATGTTATTACATGTGTCTTGTCACAGTGAACAATCAGAGATGAGAGAGTCCCATGAGCATGGTCATACTTATAGGCTAGCTCTATTTATTCATTATCAGTGAATTTTCAAAATGATTATTATATTTTCATAGCATCAGATTTATACCCATCACAGTGATATATGTAGTATATGAAAGGCAACTGATACAAGACAGAAATATCTGTCCCACATTGTGTCAGATTGACAAATAGTATAAGTTAGTATGTATATAAGACAACTGGTACAGGACAGAAATGTCTGGCACAGGGTATGTCACAGTGACAAGTAGTACAAGTTAGTATGTATTAAGTTAACTGGTACAGGACAGAAATATCTGGCACAGGGTATATACAATGTTTTTCACAGTGACAAGTAGTACTAGTTAGTATGTATTAAGTTAACTGGTACAGGACAGAAATGTCTGGCACAGGGTATATGCCACGGTGATAGGTAGTACAAGTTAGTATGTACTAAGTTAACTGGTACAGGACAGAAATATCTGGCACAGGGTTTATGCCACGGTGATAGGTAGTACAAGTTAGTATGTACTAAGTTAACTGGTACAGGACAGAAATATCTGGCACAGGATATATGTCACAGTGACAAGTACATGTAGTACTAGTTAGTATGTAAGGAATACAACTGTTACAAGATAGAAATATCTGGCACACCCTAATATATCTAGTGACAATCTTTTAATGTAGGGAAAAATTGTAACGTTAAGTACATGTAATAATCAGTTTTTGAATAGATTAAGAAATTAAACAACAGTGGCCTTATCAACTACATTATTTCTGTAGATAGAATAAGGACAGGATTCATTATTTTATTAGAGTTGGATGAGTATGACTACTGTAGTAGTTTACAGTGGATGTACATATTTGTGTCTGTGACTTTGTCTTTGTTGGGGTATTAATCTTTGCTCTTTAAACACATTGCTATCTCTTCACCATAAGTGATTGGGATTCATATCTGTCTTGGTAACTGATGTAAAAATCTTAAAAGGTAGACTTTACTTAAAATGTCAGCAGATGTTAATCTGGTTAATTGTTCTGTTTATAAATGATACAAAAAGCTAAAACCAAAGTCTGTTTATCAAAATATTATCAACAAATCTATAGCTAATAATGTTAATAGACAAACATTAAAAGTCAAAATCACTCGAGGCTATATGATAATGTTGGTAAAATTGATCAAAATACCAAAAGTTAGTGGAATTTTACACATTTATTCTATAAAAAATACAGATTTAGTTAGCATAACTCAAATCAGGTAGACTCTTAGTCTAATTAAAAACCAATCTCTAATCGCTCCTGTTTTCTGATATGTCGTGTACAGGATCTAATGCAATCCGTTATGGGATCACATACAGATGACCTCGTAGACGTGTCATTTTCGACCAATGAAAAAGCGACTTACAGAATCTTGTAAGCAATCCAATATCAAAGAGATGTAAACATTTATAACATTATAAACAACACTGAACACACAAATACGGTAGTACAGAATTATATTCATAACCCTGGATGGGTTCGTATAAAAAACCATTCTGATGGGATTTGGTGGACTGATGTTTTCCTTTTTTATAAAATAAATAACATATCTCTGCCATTAATTTGTAAGTCGCATTTTCATTGGTAGAACATTACACATACACGTGACCCCATAGTGGATTGCGTTAGATCCTCTACGCAACATATCAGAAAACAGGAGCGATGAGAGATCAGTTTTTAATTAGATTGGAAGACTCTTAAATGAGAATATTTCAGGTATAAATATCATAATTTGGTTGTATTATGTAAATTGTATAAATTTAGTCTGATAATTATTGATATTGACAGCTTCCCAATTAGTTTATTGGCTGTAGGCCTTACATATATATTGCTTGCTACACGTGTCATTTTGGTAGCCTTTGTGGTTGAGTGGTTAGTGTACATTGCATGCTACACGTGTCATTTTGGTGGCCTTTCTGGTCGAATGGTTAGACCATGACTTTTATCTTAAGATAGTGGCTGCTGCAAACTTGCATAAAAAGTGAATAAAATAGATAATGATAAATCCAGTACCACCATTTGACTAAAAACTTTACATATGTGTTGGCTCATGAAAAAATGTTCAGCAGAACAAGATTGCATTCGTACTGGTGGCATAATTACGTTTTTTTATTTTTTTGTACCTAGACTACAGATAAGACTGGTATTTTAACTCTATATCATCATAGAGAACTGTATCTACATGGCTATATCTATTGCTTTAATGAAAATCTATGGTAGCTGTATTAAGTAGCTATGGAAGGCTATTGCGGCCATGTGTAAAAAAAAAATATTACATGTATCTCAAAATTTTGAGATATTATCCTGATATTTTGAGTTATTTTCCCAAAATTTTTAGATAATTATCTTGAACTTTCGAGTTATTACCTTGAAATTTTGAGTTAATATCTCATAATTTCAATTTACTTACTTTGATTTTTAGATTGGTATAAATAGATACATTTACATGTAGTTCTGATCAGCACAACAATGTTGGTCGGAGAGTTAAAAGATAACATAAATTACTCAATGATAGCAAGAAATTGGAAGAGCACTTATGTAAACCATCATTGACCAATGAGGGAGACAAATTTGGTCATCATCAAACAATCAAATTTATGTATTTGTTTTCATCATTAAGATTATGAAAATGTTACACTCAAAAGAACACACATGTGAATGACATAGCCTTTGTGTTAACCATCGTTGACTAATGATTTTGACAGGTCCATACGAAGGTTAGGCCCTTTACAGAACTACAGATATCACTATTTAAACATTTATTTGGATATATAAAGACAAATATCGAGAAATGTTATAGATTATGTGCAGTTGCAGATTAACATTTCTGTAATGAATAGCCTTTCAAAATTTCTGGATAATAACTTGAATTTTTGGGATTATAACTCATAATTTTGAGATAGTAATTTGAAATTTTAAGATAATATTTGAAACTTTGGGATAATAACTTGAAATTTCAAGATAATAACTCAAAATTTTGAGATAATTATCTAAAAAATTTGGGATAATATCTCGAAATTATGAGATCAAAATTTTGAAATAATATTTTTTTTTACATATGGCATAAAAACACTTCGTAGCCTTTACCATGATATGTATAAGACAGAGAATAACAAAATATGTTATGAATTAAGAAACAATAAAGGTGAATTGCTTTTTGGGATTTGAACAAAAGCCGCCTGTCACATGTGTGGATGACTTACCAGCTGAACCCCCCGGTACAAGTTTTCTTGTGACCTTCCCGCTCTTGCATTTCTCTTTGAGATATCACAGTCTCCTGTAAGATCTCACACAATACCCTAAAACCACACTAGTAATCATTTGGTAGCCACCAGTTTTAACATACGAGAAAATAGTACCTGGCTTCCAAAATAATAAAAAAAAAATTTACCAAAGAAACTGGTTGCCTGTTAATGTATGAAAAATGTGACACAATTAAGGCTGGTAAAGTGTGTCCATGTTCTTGGATTGCATATGATGCAGTTTATATTTAGCTAGATAGTTGTGAGGGTAATTTACCCTAGTGTACATGTATATGTAGACCTTGGTGATACAATTAGCATGTGTATGTACCATCAATCCTCCATTCCTGCCAATGTTGCAGTAGTACATTGTATTTAGTATTTTTTCTGTCATTTTGCTCAGATCAGTAATTGGACCAATGGGATTTCTTGGAAGGGCTATTGCTATTACAATGGGATTTCACAATGTCAAGGTTAAAGGTCGTCCTGCCTCGGCAGTAGATGCGCCTCTGGTCATAGCAGCGCCTCATTCAAGTTTTTTTGATGCATTTTGCTTCTTTTACTGTGAATCCATCCCAAGCAGTGTTTCCAAGAGGGGAAATTCATCGCTGCCTGTACTTGGATGTAGGTATTGCAGCGCTTGTGTATTGTGTAGTGCTTGTTGCTTGAAGTAGTGTAGTCCACTAACATACTTTGTATCTGAATGTTGCTTGCTTGCTTTCCCTCCCACTAACCATTAACCAGTTTGATTTCTTGCATAACTAACTGATATAATTTCATTATATTTGTTTTGATACATTTAATCTTTATTTACCATATTTAGATTTCCATGAACAATTAATGTGTTTGGACTATGTTTGAGTACAAAGCAATGCTGCATGTGTTAAGTCAAATTATTGAAACCTTCCGAAGATTTTTAGAGATACCTCCAAGGTCATGTGTCTACAGAGTTTATCAATGTAACATACATGAATTGTAGTCGGAATTGAATTATAACTCAATCTTCCAATACCCATTGTCTGCTCATACATTTTAAATTTTGCTGTATTAATTGTTGTTAGCTTCTTTATATACATGTATCTATTACAGCTTTTCTGACCCCAAAATCAGTGATAAGGGGACATATTGGTTTTTTGTCTGTTTGTCAATGAGGTCAAAGTAATAAAGGCCAAAAGTTCACGAGTTAAAATAGTAATCACTTGTATATAATGGGAAATGAGATGTCAATATACACATAGGTTCATCATCTTTTAGTCTATGGGTATTTTCTGTGAGATTTGGAAGCATATAATTCTTAGTCTTATTTTTGTTTGTTTGTCTAGATTTGCCTTGCACAATAGAGAAAAACTGATAAACTAGTTAGAAAGAGCATAAAATACTCTTCCATGATTGTCAAATTTGTGACCCCAGGGGCAAGGCTTCAGTCCCTAGGGTGTGTCCAATTTAGCAGTGATAATGTACTTTGACTCTATTTGATCTTTTGTATACTTTGTAAAGAAAGAAGTCTATTTCAATAAAGAGTCAAACATTTGTGAAATTGATTACCCTTTGAGCAGGGATTCAGGGTCTTAGACATGACCAATATAGCCTAAAAGTGATAAACTTGGTCTTACAAAATCTTATCTTCATTAATTAACTGAATACAATATAAGAAAGAGCATAAAACCCTCTAATGAATTTATGAAATTAATGATCTTGAGAGTAGGGGTTCAGGGTCGATGGTCTTTGAGCCTCTAGTTTCTAAATATCATCTTTTATATACTTACAAAGGAACCGGGTACATGTATTTTTGTATGCTCTGAATGACCTTGACCCTTATATACAGTTAGTGAAGATCATGTTAACATTAGCCTAGCTTGCTTTAACAAACAAGTTCATCTGCATTAATGTATGTTTGTTTGCATGCTCTTTTTTTGTTTTTTGTTTTTATAAACATTTACATAAATTGACCCATAGTTCAATATATTCAATGTCAAGAAAGCTTTATCAGACAAATTTTCAAATTTGACATTTGAAAAAATATGACTAAACTGACCAACAGCTGAGGAAATTCAACAGGGATGAAGACCAAGCAGAAAGTTCTTCCTCCAGCTATTAATAGCTTATTGTAGTGACCGAATCATGTGTCCTGTGTCCATTTTATGTCTCAACCAGAAAGTAACCAATCCATTTGTATTATCCCTTCAGATTGAAATATCTGGTGTTTTATCCCTTTGGACTGAAATGTCTGTAATTTTAAGTACATGTAGCTTTGTATGGTAATAGTGAAATAAGCAGTTTTATGATGCCATGTATTGGTATAATTGTTTTCATGTCTGTATCATTCCCATGAGTTATATTTTTTTATCAAAAGATATCAATACTTATATATTTATAGATTCTTCTAGTTTATATTGATACCTCAGTCTATATGATAAATATCTGAGATATTAATCCTTGGGTTTACATTATTACACCTATTACCTAGATATTGGATATTTATATTAGAAAGTAAAATAGTTGAAATATTGATTAAATTCATATTGCAGATTTACTGACATGACATTTGTGTATTTAGGTCAATATACTGAAAATACATCATCAGTAAATGAGGCACTATATTTATCAGTGCACATGATTCAAGCATGTATTTATATTTGGAGATCAACAGGTTACTCCCCTGTCAGAACTTTCTGTATTTGAGATAAGAATTAAAAGTTAATTGGAAAAATTCTTTTATAGAAAATGTAGGTAGATCTATGTGATGGAATTAATCTTAATTCAAAATCGTTTGAATGTTTAAGATGAGCAAGCAGGTAAAACAACTAGAGTCCTCTAGAATACGTATTGCATTTTGTTTATGTTCTTCACTGTTTATCTCAACTCAATGGTCTTATAAGACCTGGGTTTTATAGAGTGTAAATTAGCCATACTCATTTGTCTATAAGATCATGGATCTTATACAATGTGAACTATTGTTTCTTTAAATTTTTCACTGTTCATTGTGACTAACAGTAGTCAGTGGTCACCATTTTTGATTGTTTCTTTCTTTTAATGATATGGGTCTCAAACTTGCACTGACTACAAGTTAGAGACACCTTGGTTTAAAGGGTGTTGCGGTAACTACTATTCCATGGAGGCCCCTAGTGTCACCAACTCACAAACAGGATCAAATCTGAGGCTTTTTAAACGGGAACCCGATCTCCCATATCACAGTGCACACAGCATGATAAAGATACCTCAACGACATTATTCCATAGCACAAGTCAGAATTTGTGGTACTTCACCTAAAGCACAAAGTTGGTTACTTTACCTAAAACTTGTCATGTTTTCATTTAAGTAAAGATAACTTGAAATGATGTAAAATAACATTAAAAACTGTTAAACAGACAAATTTGATCAGTTCTGATGATTTATTAGCCGAAATTATTTTCATCTCGTCAGCTTCCCTTAACATAGCAGGACATAACCACATAAAGACTTTAAACTTTTTGCCACTTCATTGATGCGCTTATCTTTTTAATTATATATATATATATATATATATATATATATATATATATATATATATATATATATATATATATATATATATATATATATATATATATAATATAAAATAAACACTTGAGCTCTACTTAAGCATTAGCGCTTTCATGTTTAATCTTCAGATGCTTAACTACATATAAACGTTAAAAACAACAATATTTCATGACATCATAGATATCGTGACGTCATTGTGGTAACGGGAGGTAAGTCTTATATGACTGCATTTAGCTGGGGTTTAAATACATTAATAAAATGTTTCTCTTTTTCTTTACGCTCTAATGCGTTGTCACTATAGAGTTTGTAAAATGGAAGTATTTTGAATTTTTTCCTACCACAAGTGTCTAAGTGTTCACTTAGTTTTATTTTTCTGTATTCCGGGTTATTTATTTGTTGTTTATGAACTCTAACCCGGCTCCTTAATTCTGTTCCTGTTTCTCCAATATAGTATTCATTACATCCTGGACATGTTATTACATATATTACATTTTCTGAGCTGCATGTCATCGATGTTTGAATTTTGAAAAGTTTTCCTTTGAAATCATACGATGTTCCTTCTGAGAGGATGAGAAAATCATACCACTTGTAACAACTCAAAATCCAAACAATATCAACATTTACCCAATAGCTTATAACCTTAATAAAATTCTATTGCAAGATCACAGAATGAAAAGCATATTGGAAAATTCAAAAGTTATTAACAGTAAACGACAGCCTAAAAACCTGAAACGAATATTATGCAAATCAAAACTACCAACTTTGGACAACTTTACAGTAAAAAAATGTATGAAACCTGGATGTGGTACATGTGAATATCTGTCAGAAGGAACATCGTATGATTTCAAAGGAAAACTTTTCAAAATTCAAACATCGATGACATGCAGCTCAGAAAATGTAATATATGTAATAACATGTCCAGGATGTAATGAATACTATATTGGAGAAACAGGAACAGAATTAAGGAGCCGGGTTAGAGTTCATAAACAACAAATAAATAACCCGGAATACAGAAAAATAAAACTAAGTGAACACTTAGACACTTGTGGTAGGAAAAAATTCAAAATACTTCCATTTTACAAACTCTATAGTGACAACGCATTAGAGCGTAACGAAAAAGAGAAACATATTATTAATGTATTTAAACCCCAGCTAAATGCAGTCATATAAGACTTACCTCCCGTTACCACAATGACGTCACGATATCTATGACGTCATGAAATATTGTTGTTTTTAACGTTTATATGTAGTTAAGCATCTGAAGATTACACATGAAAGCGCTAATGCTTAAGTAGAGCTCAAGTGTTTATTTTACATTTTATATATATTCTACCGGATATTGAGCAAAGAACATTTTATATATATAATTTGACCAATTAGAAATCATTTTGATAATTGTGCAGCTGTGTATTCCTGCAGAAAGTTCATCTCAGGGGAGATAATCTGATGTTTCTTATTGAGTTATGGGTTATATATTACGATTCTTGTTACTTAGAAAAAGGCTTTATTCTGAATCTACAAATTTTTTTATTTCTTGCACAATTACAAATGTGGTGTTTTATATTAATTTTTACTTTATCTTGTATTGTTTTAAATATGTGGTAAGGGTTATTTTGAAGTTTGAAAGATGATAAAATTTTGTTAATGATAATTTCCATATCATATTTTCTAGTGAACTATTTTCACAAAACTTTCTAAATCACTGTATTAGTTATATCTGTCCTCTATTTTCTGGAGACTTTTTTATGACCTGCTGTTTATTTCATTCCTAATTCTGTATTTTCTATTTATAAATCCAATAAAAACACTCTGTTTTTTTTTCAATAATTTTGTTTAATTCATGTAATATAAAAGTAACATTTCAGTTGAAAGTCATTTGTTTTGTTTTTTTAAAATTTTTCTAAACCTTGAAAATAATGAGTTTGTTTATTCAAGTTACTGACATGACATTGCTTTGGCCATTTTCTGTTAGGGAACAGATGTTTTTTACTTCTTATCATTCTTTATTTCAGATACACAAAATCACATTTTTAACATTTCATGACACATTTTCATGAAACTAGATCAATGTCAATTGTCACAGCAAATGTGTAATGTGTATTGCACATCACAATTATTCACTTGAACGCCATACATCTATGTAGATTTTCATGAGAGTCTCACTGCTGCTATTAAATTAAAATTGCTGGGTCATTTGTGATCTTTTAATCTTGCCACTCAATGCATACATTTCCAAACTGACACTCAGTCAACTATAAACAAATTTAAAGGGGCATTAGCTGTGTTTACCAAAACCTTTTTTTGTTTTTTACTTGTTCTTGATGTAAAATAACAAATAAGAGTTATAAACAGGTGTGAAAAAAGATGTGCAGAAATAGTTTCCAAACAAATTTGAAAGCCAAGAATATCTTACACCAATTAATGGAGTTATGGTCATTTGTTGAATTTGTGAAACAGTTTCATCTCCAAGATATTGGGTTAAATTTTATTTGTATAACGTGTATAGTTCTGCCAATAAGACAAGATTTTCAGTATAGGTTTTCAAATTTCTTAGATCCCTTTGTGACAAAATGCTCATCACACATGACAGGCGTATTATGTATAGCCTTTGCGGTACCCTTGTTTGTTACTGTATATCTAAATACATGTACCATAATAAAAAAGGAAAAGATATTTTGAAAAAAAAAAACCCAGCTAATTCCCCTTTGAAGTTATAAACAGAAAATATTCAAAGCTTCAGTTTACAATTTCTTATTTTTCTGTTATATATAGATATATTCAATTTTATAAACTAAGACAGTTTCAAATGATAGTGAAATGAATGTCCTACTAGTACAATTATATTGCTATAATTATTTAAATCGCATTTACATGTATATTTGCTTATAAAGACCAGGGAATTTCCTGTTGCTATATTTAGAGCAATTGTATGCTAGTTTCCTATACTGCATATTTATCTGTACATAATAATTATTAATTTTTTTCTGATTTTTTTTAATGAGGTTTATTAAAAGTTTGAATATATATGTTTAGTAGTAACATTTGCATGACAAGTTCTTAAATCTAAAAAACTTCAGATTATGAAATTTAAGTATTTTATAATATTTCTGTATGTCATTATTAAGTCAAATTTACTTATAGTCCATATATGTAATTTTCTCTCTACCAAAACACTTTGTCACTTGTTTTATTATTTTATCCTAGCCCTTATAGAGTTCACCCAGCCTGTTCTTGTGGAGAGAGAAGATCCAAATTCTCGAGTAAATACCATTAAAGAAATACAGCGACGAGCACAGTCAGGTGGGAAATGGCCCCAAGTAATCATATTTCCAGAAGGCACATGTACAAACCGCTCATGTTTGATCAACTTTAAACCAGGTAAGAAACCTTTAAAGCTTGTATAAAAGTTTCAGAGCAAGTAAATTGTTTCCTTTCACTACTTTTCCCTTTAAACAAATTCAATATGGTGTTGAAAGATTTCGTGAATTTATATAGGATTTTTTTGATTTTGACTAACATTTTGCAATACTGTAAACCTGGAAATTTTTGCCCTTGATTATTTTTTGCCTTTTTACGTCAGAAAACATATTCACCTGTCTTAGGTTTGCCCTTAGTCACCATAGTCACATACATGTTATGAATGTCTATGCTTCAGTTATTTAACTTGAAAATTTTGCCTTTGTTATAAATTTGCCCTTTTTCACCTGAGGGCAAAAATGGCAAATCCCATACAGGAGCAAAACTTTCCAGGTATGCAGTATTTGTCAGAGTTATGGGACTTTAAAACCTCCATGAATGACTTAATTCTTTGATGCATTATGTTTCTCAAACAGATCTTGTTTTAAATTGCAACTTTTCAAATCTATTGTGCTCGAAGAGTTGTTGATATAGCACAGCCTCAGACAACTGATAATGGCCTTTAGCCAGGTGTGTGTTTATCTAGATTGTTTAAGTGTCCCATGTACAGAACTAATGTCAGCAGGCAACATATAACTTGTAAGTGAAGAGCATATATACATGTGTACATGTATATATATAAATAAAAAAAACCTAGAAATTATGAAACTATGAGTCACCAGATTTTATCATCCCAACATTGCAGGTGTCCCTCTGTATTTATGTTTAAATTATTACATAACAGTTTATTATCAGCAGATGTTTTAACTGTTGAAACAAGGATAATATGATTTTTGTCTTTATCATTGAGACATGGATTTATAATGTCTCCCAACAAAAAAAAAATGTACTTATCTGAAAGGTATCTGAAATATCCTGTTTATAACTATAAGGTCAAATTTGATACTCGGCTCAAAAGGCATCTGAAATATGCTGCTAATAAGATCAAATTGATAGTTAGAGGCATCTGAGATATGATGCTTATAAGATCACTGTGACAGTCATTTCAGAGTCAGAGGCGTCTGAAATATACTGCTCATAAGATCACCATGACATAACATCAAAGGCATCAGAAATATGCTGTTTATAAGATCACCATGAAGTATGCTGTTTATAAGGTCACCTTGACATTCAGCTCAGAGTCAGAGGCATCAGAAATATACTGCTTATAAGCTCACTGTGACAGTCAACTCAGAGTCAGAGGTATATGAAATATGCTGCTTATAATATCACCGTGACACAACCTCAAACGCATCTGAAATATGCTGTTTATAAGGTCACCTTGACAGTCAACTCTTACACATGTGAAATATCTGCTTATAGGATCACCATGACACAACCTCAAGGCATCTGAAATATGCTGTTTATAAGGTCACCTTGGCACAATCTCAAAGGCATCTGATATATCCTATTTATAAGGTCACCTTGGCACAATCTCAAAGGCATCTGATATATCCTATTTATAAGGTCACCTTGGCACAATCTCAAAGGCATCTGATATATCCTATTTATAAGGTCACCTTGGCACAATCTCAAAGGCATCTGATATATCCTATTTATAAGGTCACCTTGGCACAATCTCAAAGGCATCTGATATATCCTATTTATAAGGTCACCTTGGCACAATCTCAAAGGCATCTGATATATTCTGTGTATAGCATAACTTTTAGATGACCTACTTTGATCCAATCCCATTAGTGTGAAAACGTTTGACAATTTTCAATTCTTTTTGAAACTCATTGATCTAATTCTCTTCAAATTTGACATCTTTAACAGGTTTAAGGTAAGGTTGATGTAAAATATGAACTTGTTGACTTGTGGGTCAGTGTATTTTTAGGTATAGGACTCCGATCATCAGTATCAACCCATTAGATTGTTTGATGAACATACTAGAGTGATAAAGAGTTGTAAATTTCACATATGTCAGTTTCAATCTTATATTTGTCTATTTCAGGTGCTTTTTATCCAGGTGTAGCCATACAGCCTGTATGTATTAAATATACAAATGCATTGGTAAGTTCTCAGCAGTAGGAGACGCAGTAGGTCAATTTGAGCCTCTTACATAATTGTGTAAACAAAATGGTGATAAGGATATGTTTGCCATAGTTCATGTTACATGAAGAAAACATAAAATAGAATTTTGTACTGTTCCCTAAATGCAAAAAAACAGAAAAACACTCAAATTTCACAAATTTTCGGCCACTTGGCCTTTATCAAGTGAAAGACGACAATATGTAACTGTCTAACCAATGTTTAAGGAAATTTATCAAACATTTAGGGAACAATAAAATTTAATGTCCTCCAAAGGGAAGTATCAGTATGCAAAAAAACAGAAAAACACTCAAATTTCACAAATTTTCGGCCACTTGGCCTTTATCAAGTGAAGTTCCATAAATGTTTGATAAATTTCCTTAAACATTGGTTAGACAGTGTCATCTTTTTAAAAAAAGTATATGTGTACAATTTTTTTCTGTAAATTTTTATTCCACAGGTAATGTTCTAATTTCATTTTGTCAGATATATAATAATTCGCTAACTAAACTTACAATGTAAGTGTATGAAAATATTTGTTATCTTTGAAAATGGTTTTGTCAGTTTAAAAAGAAATAGTTGAAATTCTATTTATAAATAGTTTAACATTCTTGATAACAAAACTTTTTGATTTATCATTGTTGATTGATTTGTCTATGAAGACCTTTGTCAATTCATTACTATCAATTTACATTTCAGGATACATTCACATGGACATGGGATGGTCCAGATGCGTAAGTATAAACAATTTGTAAATAAAGAAAACTACACACATATCTTTCTTATCCTTAACATCATACTGCACGGGATTGTTTTAGTGGATGGATTCAATAAGAGTGTAGCTCAAGTTGAATCCATCTGCTACAATGATTAAGTACAGTCTGATGATACAGATAGAAACATTCATTCCACTTTTAATGATGCCATTAATATTTTGGATGACATGAATCCCATTTAGAAAAGTAGCTATGGCAAAATTTCTGTATCCAACTACAGTGCTATATGACATTACCTATTGCATGGGCGTTATTGAACTCTGTATTGTAACTGTATGATTACACATGCATGTTATAAACAACCAAATATACATTCAATTGGTGCACACGTTTTCGATATATTAGTGATAAACTGCAAAACTCATCTTTACGGATGGCTCAAGTAGCCAGAAAGGGACGGAGCTTGGTGTGACATCACAACATAGACTCCAGTTGCGAAGTACCTGCTGGTTTATAGAGTGAATATATTTTTGTGCACAATAATGTAGGAATAATTGTTTTTAACTGTTGCAGTCGTGATTTTTGTTTGGGAATTTTTAATTAAGATTAAGTTGTAACATTTTCCGTGTTAGGCAACGATATTCTACATGAAGAAATCTAGCTGTTTTCATTATTTATGAATCTATGCTTAACTCTCTCAGTAAAATGGCATAATTGTCATCCACGGAAAACAAAATAATAACTAAAATATAAACTTTGTGGAATTAAATTGTAAAAACAAAATAATTGAATTACTATTTTTTTTTTTTTTAATTGGTATTATAGAAGTAAGTGTAAATTGTATGTCGTTTTGAAAAGACAACTGCTGTAAATATCACATTGTAATATTGGCAGAGCGAATAAAGTACATATATAATGGAAATTGAGAGCAACATCAACTGTAATGAAAATGGAAATTTAACGAAAATACGGTTCTAATAAGCAACAAACAAATAAACAACAATGATTTTTCGCGCAGGGTTGTGTTTTTATTCACTGTTGGTTAAAGATTACATGTCAATTATATAAAGAACTTTGTCGCTCTTAAAATGCTGTACGGAAACCTAATATTATAAATTAAATTTAATGTATTTTTAGTCTTACTATATGAAAAAATAAGTTAAAATGCAGTATTTAGACATGTAAATTGTATTTTACAATATTATCAATTTTCTTAAAAAATCACATTTTCCAGTTACGTCTGATATTCAAAGGTGATTTTTGCCGAACACCTACGAGACTAACACTACACCCAATTATCTCAAAAATTAAAAATTTTCGTTTGGTCCCAAATGGAAGCTGCATTATACTTTCACGCTCTGATTATTTGCAAACAAAGCAACACACAAATATGTAATTTTTTTATTTTTTTTACTCTATTTTGGATTTTGTCTGAGACACATGTTTATGGTATTAGTTAATTATTAGTTAAAGTCAAAATAGATACGCATACGATTAATTTATTAATAAAAAATAACAATTTTCATCAACCGTATCTATTATGATTATTTAATCTATCATCAGTCAGTATTTATTTATATATTTATTTACCTTTTTATTAATTTTATCTCTTTACATGAATTATAAAATATTGCTGCCTCTTATAAATTCATTCAGACATCAAAAATCGTATGTAGCTTTATACACAGTTGGAAGGGATTAATTTATCTCGGACTACAAACACACCTGTTGAGAATCCCAGCCCTGTTACATGACATAGCAATATACTGCTGGAAGGAGTGAAGTAAGCGGGTGTTAAAAATAACATACATTACAGGAGGGCGTTGTTCTTTTTTCTTTATAAAACACGAGAACGCACGAAAGAAAAACTTTGTCGATAAAAACTCAAAATAAAGTGTGATACTATGACTGCATTTAAATAAAATTATTTCATATATTTTTAAAAGTTATAATTATTTTAAAATAATTATTTATTTGGTAAATTTTGTGATTTTAATAACAATGAATGTGACTGGCTTTACCGTCTGCTTTTAATTTTCGCCATGACAGTAGTCATCCTAAGGCTATTCCGTGATGTCACAGTGTAACTCACAAGTTTGCCGGAAGTGGAATGAATTCTTAATTAGTTTTCCGAAAACAGGTAAAATAGCTCACTTTGGTGGTCAGTATCTCGAGAATGTGCCTACCGATTTTGATCAGGTTTTCGATTGTTGTTCTTAGAATGATGAGTTCTTTAAATATAGAAATTTTCATTTTTCACTCAGGGTGCTCTTTAAAAACTTTGAAAACTCCATTTATAAACATGTTACATGAGCTAATTGGTTTTTTTTTCAGATATAAATGTTTTTGGTTTACCCTTTGTCAGTTCAACAATAAGATGGAAATAGAGGTAAGCTGAAGTACTATTTCTGTGGTGATCTTTGTCATAAATGTGCATTTTGTAGCTGAAGCTCACCTAACCAAAGTGTAAGCTGTTGCCATTTCTTGGCATCCATCATTTGCTTAAAGTGTAAAACTAAGAAGAGTATTTTAGACACTCAGAATATATTAAAGAGCTGAAATAAGAGAAAAATAGTAAATTAAACTTTAAGAACTACTCAATATTAGCTTAACTTAGTAGTAGATGACAAACAGTACACTTACACATAACTACCCAGGGCTTTATGTAAGTTAGGAGGACAAACAGTGGACTAACACAACTACTTAAAACTTTAACAAAGTTAGAAGGACAAACAGTGGACTAACACAACTACTTATAACTTTAACAAAGTTAGGAGGACAAACAGTGGACTAACACAACTACTTATAACTTTAACAAAGTTAGGAGGACAAACAGTGGACTAACACAACTACTTATAACTTTAACAAAGTTAGGAGGACAAACAGTAGACTAACACAACTACTTAAAACTTTAACAAAGTTAGAAGGACAAACAGTAGACTAACACAACTACTTAAACTTTAACAAAGTTAGGAGGAAACAGTGGACTAACTTATAAGTTAACAAAGTTAGGACAAACAGGACTAACACAACTACTTAAAAACAAAGTAGAAGGACAAACTAGACTAACACAACTACTTAAAACTTTAACAAAGTTAGGAGGACAAACAGTGGACTAACACAACTACTTAAAAAACTAAGTTTAGACTAGCACAACTAGTTAACAAAGTTAGAAGGACAAACAGTAGACTAACACAACTACTTAAAACTTAAAAAGTTAGGAGGACAAACAGTTACTAACACAACAAACAGTAACTTTAACAAAGTTAGGAGGACAAACAGTGGACTAACACAACTACTTAAAACTTTAACAAAGTTAGGAGGACAAACAGTAGACTAACACAACTACTTAAAACTTTAACAAAGTTAGGAGGACAAACAGTAGACTAACACAACTACTTAAAACTTTAACAAAGTTAGGAGGACAAACAGTGGACTAACACAACTACTTATAACTTTAACAAAGTAGGAGGACTTAGAAAACACTTTAACTTAAAACTTTAACAAAGTTAGGAGGACAAACAGTAGACTAGCACAACTACTTAAAACTTTAACTAAGTTAGGAGGACAAACAGTGGACTAACACAACTACCAAGGACTTTAACTTAAATAGGAAAAACAGTAGACTTACACAACTACTTAAAACTTAACAAAGTTAAACAGACAAACAGTAGACTAACACAACTACCAAGGACTTTAACAAAGTTAGGAGGACAAACAGTAGACTAAACAACTACTTAAAACTTTAACAAAGTTAGAAGGACAAACAGTAGACTAACACAACTACTTAAAACTTTAACAAAGTTAAACAGACTAACAAACTTAAAACTTTAACTAACTTAGAAGGACAAACAGTAACTACACTAGGACTTAAAACTTTAACAAAGTTAGGAGGACAAACAGTAGACTAGCACAACTACTTAAAACTTTAACTAAGTTAGGAGGACAAACAGTGGACTAACACACAACTACTTAAAACTTTAACAAAGTTAAACAGTGGACAAACAAGTACTTAAAACTTTAACTAAGTTAGAAGGACAAACAGTAGACTAGCACAACTACTTTTAACTAAAAGGAGGACAAACAGTGGACTAACACAACTACTTAAAACTTTAACAAAGTTAGGAGGACAAACAGTGGACTAACACAACTACCAAGGACTTTAACTTAAATAGGAAAAACAGTAGACTTACACAACTACCTAGGACTTTAACTTAAACAGGACAAACAGTAGACTTACACAACTACCAAGGACTTTAACTTAAACAGGACAAACAGTAGACTTACACAACTACCAAGGACTTTAACTAACTTAAACAGTAGACTTAAACAAACAGTTTAACTAAAACAGGACAAACAGTACTTACACAACTACCTAGGACTTTAACTTAAACAGGACAAACAGTAGACTTACACAACTATGTAGGACTTTAAAAAAAAAAACTTAAATAGGACAAACAGTAGACTTACACAACTACCTAGGACTTTAACTTAAATAGGACAAACAGTAGACTTACACAACTACCAAGGACTTTAACTTAAACAGGACAAACAGTAGACTTACACAACTACCAAGGATTTTAACTTAAATAGGACAAACAGTAGACTTACACAACTACCAAGGACTTTAACTTAAATAGGACAAACAGTAGACTTACACAACTACCAAGGACTTTAACTTAAACAGGACAAACAGTAGACTTACACAACTACCTAGGACTTTAACTTAAATAGGACAAACAGTAGACTTACACAACTACCTAGGACTTTAACTTAAATAGGACAAACAGTAGACTTACACAACTACCTAGGACTTTAACTTAAACAGGACAAACAGTAGACTAACAAAACTACCAAGGACTTTAACTTAAATAGGACAAACAGTAGACTTACACAACTACCAAGGACTTTAACTTAAATAGGACAAACAGTAGACTTACACAACTACAGGTAAACTTAAATAGGACAAACAAGACTTACACTAGGACAAGGACTTTAACTTAAATAGGACAAACAGTAGACTTACACAACTACCAAGGACTTTAACTTAAATAGGACAAACAGTTAACTTACACAACTACCTAGGACTTTAACTTAAAACAAAGTAGACTTACACAACTACCAAGGACTTTAACTTAAATAGGACAAACAGTAGACTTACACAACTACCAAGGACTTTAACTTAAATAGAACAAACAGTAGACTTACACAACTACCTAGGACTTTAACTTAAACAGGACAAACAGTAGACTTACACAACTACCTAGGACTTTAACTTAAATAGGACAAACAGTAGACTTACACAACTACCTAGGACTTTAACTTAAATAGGACAAACAGTAGACTTACACAACTACCAAGGACTTTAACTTAAATAGGACAAACAGTAGACTTACACAACTACCAAGGACTTTAACTTAAATAGGACAAACAGTAGACTTACACAACTACCTAGGACTTTAACTTAAACAGGACAAACAGTAGACTAACACAACTACCAAGGACTTTAACTTAAGCAGGACAAACAGTAGACTTACACAACTACCAAGGACTTTAACTTAAACAGGACAAACAGTAGACTTACACAACTACCAAGGACTTTAACTTAAATAGGACAAACAGTAGACTTACACAACTACCAAGGACTTTAACTTAAATAGGACAAACAGTAGACTTACACAACTACCTAGGACTTTAACTTAAACAGGACAAACAGTAGACTTACACAACTACCAAGGACTTTAACTTAAATAGGACAAACAGTAGATTTACACAACTACCAAGGACTTTAACTTAAATAGGACAAACAGTAGACTTACACAACTACCTAGGACTTTAACTTAAATAGGACAAACAGTAGACTTACACAACTACCTAGGACTTTAACTTAAATAGGACAAACAGTAGACTTACACAACTACCAAGGACTTTAACTTAAATAGGACAAACAGTAGACTTACACAACTACCAAGGACTTTAACTTAAATAGGACAAACAGTAGACTTACACAACTACCTAGGACTTTAACTTAATAGGACAAACAGTAGACTTACACAACTACCAAGGACTTTAACTTAAATAGGACAAACAGTAGACTTATACAACTACCTAGGACTTTAACTTAAATAGGACAAACAGTAGACTTACACAACTACCAAGGACTTTAACTTAAATAGGACAAACAGTAGACTTACACAACTACCTAGGACTTTAACTTAAATAGGACAAACAGTAGACTTACACAACTACCTAGGACTTTAACTTAAACAGGACAAACAGTAGACTTACACAACTACCAAGGACTTTAACTTAAACAGGACAAACAGTAGACTTACACAACTACCTAGGACTTTAACTTAAATAGGACAAACAGTAGACTTACACAACTACCAAGGACTTTAACTTAAATAGGACAAACAGTAGACTTACACAACTACCAAGGACTTTAACTTAAATAGAACAAACAGTAGACTTACACAACTACCTAGGACTTTAACTTAAACAGGACAAACAGTAGACTTACACAACTACCTAGGACTTTAACTTAAATAGGACAAACAGTAGACTTATACAACTACCTAGGACTTTAACTTAAACAGGACAAACAGTAGACTTACACAACTACCAAGGACTTTAACTTAAATAGGACAAACAGTAGACTTACACAACTACCAAGGACTTTAACTTAAACAGGACAAACAGTAGACTAACAATCTACTTAGGACTTTAACTTAAACAGGACAAACAGTAGACTAACACAACTACCTACGACTTAAACTTAGGAGAATAAACAATAGACTTACACAACTACTTAGGACTTTAACTAAATAAAGAGGACAAACAGTAGACTAACACACTAACAACAAATTTCAAGGGACCTTATGTTCAATTGGTTATAAGGACAATTTGTTATATAGTTATAATAAAGAAGGCTGACGAAACAACAAAATTTGTTAACAAAAATTTAATTCCAAATCTAAGCTGAATGGGAGCTTTCCAAGAAATCAAAAGAAAACAGAAAGAATTATTTACACAACTTATTTAATTTTTGCTTCCAAAAAGTTGGATTTGATTTTTAGTTAAATTTGATTTAGTTTGATTTATGAGCCACGCCACAGTTAAATCTCATCCGAAACACCTGTGTCTTCGTATGCTGAATGCCTGGCAAAGGAAGTATCACTACTGATCTTAAAGTCTTTGGTATAACTTAGTACCATTAATTGAACACTCTACCATTAGAGCACAAATGGTTTACTTTTTATTAAAATTGGAGAACAACATAAGGCCTGTGTTTACTCTTGAACTTGCCTAAAGTTATAAACAACCTGAAACACGTTTTAGCCACAGACCATAAACATGTTGAAGAGAAAAATGCAATGGTTGAAAACAGTGCTTGTGTTTTAATATACAAAAAAACCCACACCTAAAACGTGCTTTTGATCACGGTTGAGATTTTCCTAAACCATTTGACTTTATGGTTTAAATCAAGCCATTTAAAAACATTTATATTGTAAAAATGTTTTAAACCAGATTAATGGTTAAGAATAAAAAAAACAGACCTTTAGTCATTTTTTTATCTGTTTTGAGTATTTTGATTTGAAACACAGCTATTCAGGAGTGACCTGTCTTTTATTCAGTAAAGAGTACATACTTTGTATTAAAATACTAGGTTATCAATATGACAGTCATTTTCAGTGTCTTTTTACAATATATTGGATACAGGTCATTTTTACATGCTTAAACATGTTAAAGGTTGATTCTTGAGCAAGTGTAGAGTCTAGATTTACAAAGGGATGTCTCTGTTTTTCAGTTTTTACCTGTATATAATCCAACAGAGGAAGACAAAAAAGATCCCAAAGTATTTGCGGATAATGTCAGGAAGAAAATGTCAGAGTAAGTTGTCGTACAACAGAATGCTACACTATAGTGATTATCTGTGACTTACAAAGCTACAACAGCAGATTGATTTGTCTGTTAACAACACTCCATCAAGTAACATGGGTTTAACTGGTATGATGCTTTATGTTGAAGAAACGTATGATGAGTTTGATTGTGGCCAACGTTTGACAGGTTACTGGACTAAGGGTTTTGTAGATTGGGAGTAGACTGAAGTTACTTGATCAGGGGGGTGTAGATTGGGTAAAGATTAAGGGGCTTGTTTTACAAAAGGTCCTAAGTCTAAGTTTTGGTCTTAGGACTACACTTACGACTTGCGACCATTTACAAAGAATTAGGACATATGACTTAGAATCATATCTGGTCACGTATTGATGACTATCCAGAGGTAGTGCGTAGACTTTAGTTATTTTGTGTCATAATTTATCTTTGTAAATGTAGCAGTGTAACATATTGATAATCTATCAAGATCTTATTTGAATATAGGCAAATATACCTTAAGACTCAATTTCAGGTAGGGTTGATAAAATGGTGCTATGTTTTGTCTTAAGATCAAGTAACTTAAGACTTATGACATGATAAAATGGGTTCCAGGTAACTTGATCAGGTTTATGTAGATTGGGAGTTGACTCAAGTTACTGGTTTACCTCTTTTGGTCACATATCCTTTTTACAGATGACAATTTCTTCCTGTATTGTTTTTCATTATTTCTTATTTTACTTTGATCAGATGTTTAAATGTTCCTGTCACAGACCATTCTTATGATGACTGTAGATTGATGCAAAAGGCAGCCAAAATGAAATTACCAAAGGCAGCAGGACTTGTTGAATTTCAAAAACTGAATAAAAAAATAGGGTAAGTAAGGCATCAAAATATTGAGTAACATACCTGCCAAGTGACCCAATTTCTGTGGGTTAGACCCAGAATTTGACCCATAACCTGTGATTCTATAGTCTCCAGTAGGGTCCATGATTTTACTAAGATCACCTGGAAATCAGTCGGGGCAGGGATTAAAATCCAAATATATAACCTAAAGTTACATCTAGACTCTCAAATAGAACAAGCATGCAACCTAGTTATACCAGTTTTTTCCTTTTTGTATGTCCATTCTTAATTCTTATTTTCTAGTACAATTCCACAAAAAATCCAGAAACTAAATTCATTATTTTATTTGTAATAAAACAGGAAAATCTGTACCTCACATGTAGATCTAGAATCAGTATCATTTTGCTTGCACTTGCTGTTTATGTACTTCCAGAAATAGTAAATTACAGAAGTTATAACAAATCCAACTTTCATTTGAATTATGGAAATTTAATAAAAACACAAAAGTATTTACGATAGTTATTTAAAGTGATTAATTTACATAAATGTCTTTATGTAAAGGAATCTGAGCTCTGTATAACAGTTTGTTTTCTTTTTAACATTTCAATTTCTGTCAAATAACAAAATTTTTTCCTTCAAAATTTAACCAAACTTGGAATATCAATAATATCAATGAAATCTCAGAGGAGTTTGGTTATAATCATGATTCTTCAGTTTTTGCCAGAGTTATGGGACTTCATGAATGACACAGCCCTTGGGTGTGGATGGTTGTGGTAGGGGATGGCATTCAGATTTCCTTGTTAATACAGTTTGTACAGAAATAAAATGATATGTACACGTTTTTATTTTTGTAGGGTGAATTTCGACGAAGTCAATGAATTATTTGATAAATTTGGCGCTATAGCTCATGATAAGGGGATAATTACGGTTGATGAATTTGCGGAATATTTGCATCTTCCAAAGTCTCCAGCATTAGAGGAAGTTTTTTCACTATATGACCGGGTAAGTGTAAGAACTGTGATGGGAAACTACTTTTCTCTGAAGGTCATCAGAATATTTTTCTCATCCAAAGAATGTTGATATTATTTGTTGTCATTCTTCCTTTAATAATGAAAGGATGTGTGTAAGCAAGCTGTGTTCATTCAAAATATCAACTTGTGTACTTGGAGCAAATGTGTAGTGCACTTTAATGGAATCTTTGAAATAAGCTAAGGGAATGTTAAATGATATCAGTCTCCTACCAGCCTGCCAGTGACATGGGGTGGGGGTTAAAGCTATGGAATTTCTCACCATTCATTTGATAATGGTTTCACAGGTAGGGGACATGTATTGATTCATCAGTACTCCCAGAATGCTTCACAGGTAGGAGACATGTATTGATTCATCAGTACTGTCAGAATGTTTCAAAGGTAGGGGACACGTATTCATTCATCAATATTCTCAGAATTCTTCACTGGTAGGTGACATGTATTGATGTGTAGTGCACTCAAAATGCTTGTTTATAATGGTTTCACAGGTAGGGGGACTTGTATTGATTCATCAATACTCTCATAATGCTTGTTATCCCCTGCTTTCACCAAAACGAGATATTAATTTGGGTTTGTCCATCTGGCCTGTCTGTCTGTCCGTCTGTCATCCGTTGTTTCTGTGCAATCATGGCAACAAATATTATCCGATTTTCTTCAAACTTGGAAACAAGGTTAAATAACTAAAAGGCTCAGCCAAGTTCGATTGCCGTTATTTGGCAGATGTTATTTGGTGAAGTTATGGCCCCTAGATTCACGAAAAATATTATTTTCTGCCGTTTCTGTGCAATCTCGGCAGCAAATATTATCCAATTTTTTTCAAACTTGGTAACAAGGTTAAATGTCTAAAGGGCTTGGTCAAGTTTGATCTCCTTAGCATCATTACAAGTATATAATATTCAGTCTATGCTTATTTCAACCAGTTTACTTTATTCCATAATACATGTTCAATAACACATCTAAACTGTGTATAAGGCTTTAGTTTTTGTCTGATTTCCAAGCAATACATCTTGTGTCAACAGCATGAAAATTACATGTTTCAATCTAACCTCAAAAGAGTTTACCTACAATATGATTACCCATTTACAAAAGGGGGAAATAGGGGATATAAATTCTATGAAATAGCTTTTTTATAATGGTTTCACAGGTAGGGACATGTGTTGGTTTATCAATACTCTCAGAATGCTAGCTTATAATGGTTTCACAGGTAGGGGACATGTATTGATTCATCAGTACTCTATGCTTCACTGGTAAGGGACATGTATTGATTCATCATTACTCTTAGAGTTCTTGACCATTCTTATTGTCAGTTCTGATGTTGATCTAAGGTTAAAAATCAATTCAGTGGAGTGTCTTGACTTTGTCTTACTTCAGACACAATTACAAGATGATGTATGCATACATGTACATTTAAAGGAAATTTAATTACCATAATAAATGTAGGTTGTGTAGGACAATAATCCATTAAAAGACAACATGAAAACTCTAGCCTACATTTACACAGTGAGATGTCTGAGAAGCAGATAATGTTGAGATGTCAATTTCAACCACTTTGATAAACAGTGATGTAAATATATTGTCTTTGCTGTAGGATGGCTCAGGGACCATTGATTTTAGAGAGTATGTGATAGGCCTGTCACTTGTAGCCTCGCCTGTCAATACAGAGGAAACGGTGAAGTTAGCATTTGAGGTATGTTATATTTCCTCCATATTAGTCTCATCCCTCTAATTTACATCATTGCCAATCCAAAAAATTAGAAAATGAATTCTCAGTGCAATGATATGATGTTAATAATGTGAAGAAAACAGACAAATGTAAAAAGAAAAGAAAACTATAATTTCAATGTAAACATACTGTTTCTATCCATCCCAATATCAAGATGTATAAAACTGAATTAAACCTTCTTTACATTCAAAGAATGAGACAAGACACAAGGTCCATTGTCTGTTGTATAGGTAAAAAATTGTGATGCTTCACCTATTGCTTGTGGTGTCTCCACCTTAAGTTTCTGGGTGGTTCACATGGTTCACAGTAATACAATAACATGTTAACAAAAATAGATTAATATAACTGGAAACTATTAACCAAAATTTCCATAGGAGAAATATGTTGCCTTTTTAACTCAACAACCTCTGTGGTCACATTTAGGCTCATCCAAACCAATAAATATTAATATCTAATGTCATAATTGGGGAGTGAACAAGTTACTATTGCATCTAAAATTATTACAAAGTTTGGATTTTAAATCATACACGCCTGAAATGGGAGAGTCCAATTGCTGCTGTAGGGGTAATGAGTTCAACTGCATCAATTATAAGCGTATATTTCAATGACTTATGATACGATTGGTTTGATTTTGTTTCAAGCTATTTGATGAAGGGAAGAAAGGGTACATTACTCAAGATGAATTACAGCAAATACTCCATAATGCCTTTAATTTGAATGAGCTAGACGCAGAGGAGTTATTTAAAGAAGTTGATACCAAGGGTGATGGCAAGATAGGATTCGGTAAGATAATTTTTTTAATTAAAAGACCTGATATGAACATAACGCAAGATAAGAATAGTTTTTTTTTTAATTTTATAATGAATTTATATATTTGTCTAGTTATATAATGATGTAAATTTTTACCCCTCCATGATTACACGTCCAAAATTATTATGCCTCCAAGATCCCAGATAAAGGGGAATATTGTTATTTGATTTACTATTTACAATAGATGCCAACCATTACAGCTTTAGTGAAATTATTACAAATTTAAGCCCCATTTTCCGCATTGTTTTATCTTGAACAAATTCCGGAAAATTCTGTTTTGGGTTTCAAATTTCTAGTTTGTGACCTGTATTTCTTATAATACTATTTCCTGTCAGGAAAAACACAACAGTACTTGAATGGTTATTTCTCCAGCGTTTTTGTAATCATACTGAAAATGTTATGGCAGACAACATGCACATGTAACATAAGGGGAAATCAAAAAGGCATCATCATTGAAAAAATTGAAGATAGGCAAAATGTTTGCAAGGAATATACACAAATGTTACCTATAATTAAAGCATTAAGACTTGGAGAATGCTATGTGTTTTGTGTCAGTTTGTGTGATTTGTGCCAATTTCTATTGTACAAGGTGACCTTGTATAGAAAGGAAAATTTTCCCCAATATTTTTGGTTTACTGAAAATGATTGCAAATTATGGAAAATTGATTAATGATGGATACATTATAGTGTTGGCATCTGTGGGTCTACTTGTGGCATTGTCCATCATTTGGCAATTTGTTACATTTTGGTTTCCATCGATTAACTTGGGTTTCTGTCCTCAAATTTTAACCAGATTTGGTCTGTTGTTTTAAGATCTATGATGAGTTTGATACTGGTCAATATTCAGCAGTAGTAGTCCCCAGTTATTGGACAATGAAAACTAGGAATGTCTAAACTCTGAGGATGTGATTTTTCTCTTATTTCTCAGTAGAAAGATGTTCTTTATAAATGTATATCTATATACAGTTGATAGGAGAGGAATCACCATTGGTAAAATCATTTTAATTATTTTAACATATTAAAAATCAGCCTCCCAAAAGACGTTGCCCCAGCACTACCCCCTCGTACTAGCACTGACAATCTGCGGGATTCCATGTCACCAAATTCAGTAAATATCTATGATACTACAGTTCGTCTTTTACTTATTTTGACTATGAAGTAATTATTAGGGATTGATAAAAGAGCAGATTTAGTTTTAACTTTTTGAATTCAGAAAATTTAGTCAAATTTAGGATTTTGCTATTGTAAAATATCTAGAACATGGTTCAAAAAATTTGAGTACTCAAACTATATTTGGATATTTCTCAAGTTTTTCTTCAGATGAGCCATTAATTTCTGCATTATTTATAATCATATCTGTATGTAGAATAGATACAAGAAATGTTTATGTGCAGCCTAAAGTTTTGATATTTTCAACTCAAATCATCAAAACTTACCTGCACTTCACTTTGGTGGTGCAATGTCCAGCAGATTTTCACCTATTCATCAGAAATATACTTAATATATATGCATGACAAGGAAAAAATCACATGGTATATTTGGTAATATATTGCCTTGTATTATTATATCCTCAAACTGATAACTTTTGTTTTATCTGGAAACAACAGTATTTTTATTCACCTTTATGCAACTACAGTGCAATAACTTAAAGAGATTTTTAGCACAGAGTATACTTGACAAAGTCTTACAAATTATATCAGGTTGTCATGCAATATGCAAATCACCAGGTGACCAGTGAGCAAGCTTTACTTAATCCTGACAAAACCCATACTTCCTTGAAACCTGAACTTCCTGTTTCTGTCAAACCTTAACTCCCTGTATATGTCATATGTGGACTCCCGGATTCTGTCAAACCTGAATCTCCTGTTTTTGTCAGACCTGAACTCCCTATATCTGTCCAACCTAAACTCCCTGTGTATGTCAGACTGTCTGTCAAACCAAAACTTACAGTATCTGTCAAGTCAAAACTTCCAGTATCTGTCAAACCTGATCTTCCTGCATCTGTCAGACCTTCCTGTTCCTGTCAAACCTAAACCCATTTATCTGTCAGGTGAGCTATTGCCATCACTTGGCGTCCGTCGTCTGTCTAGCGTAAAGAAACCACCAGGCCATATGGAACCAAACTTAGCCACACACATCCTTAGGGTATCTAGATACAAAATTGTTTCAGATGTGCTTGTCAACTGTCCAACATGGCTACCATAGCTATAAATAGAACATATGGGTAAAACTAGTTTTTGGCAAATAGCTCAAAAACAAAACAAAATGCTTCAAATCTAATTAGCCAAAAATGATAAGCAGGACAAGATCTATCTACCCTAAAAAATTTCGGATGAGTCTGATGACCCAATTTTGAGTTATTACCCCCAAAATGTTTATTTATAATGATTTTCAGTTTTTTTCGCTATTTATTCTAAAATGTGCAAAATGCATCAGAACTGAACTAGCCAAAAATTATCAGCAGGACAAGATCTACTTGCATTGAAAATTTACAAAAAATCTAATTTACTGATTTTGAGTTATGGCCCCTAAAATGTTGATTTTTAGCAATTTTCATAGTTTTTTTATCTCCAAAACTATAATACCTCGCTACATGTATATAAATTAAAAGTATGAATTGCAAATATAATCAGTAAAACCAAAATTTATTGGACTGATGTATGGAAGCTGCTTTGCTAAAATTGCCCAAATTTGTCCAGTTCAGCCAAAAACATGGTCGCCAGCGCAGGACATAGTTTAGCAATGGGTCCTATGGGGAAAAGCATATTTGAAGAACATCTCTGAATGTACTGCAGCATATTGAACCAAACTTTACAGGAATGATGTATGGAATTTCCTTTACTGCGGTTGCCCAAATTTTCCCCAATCAGCAAAAAAGCATGGCCGCCAGAGCAGGACATAGTTTAACATTGGACCCTATGGGAAAAACATATGACTACATGTATGTCCGCTGAAACTGCTGGAGCAAATTGAACCAAACTTTACAGGAATGATGTATGGAAGGTCTTTTATTATAATTTATTATAACTGCCCCAAAAATGGCTGCCAGTGCAGGACATAGTTCAACATTGAACCTATAGGGAAAAACTATACTGAACCATTTGAACCAACCATTGCAGTAATGGTTTATGGAATGTTCTTAACTAAGTTTGCTGAATTTTTTCTGATCTGTCAAAAACATGGCTGCTAGTTCAGGACACACCATAGTTTAACATTGGACCTATCGGAAAATTATAATTTGATCATCGCCACTGAAAATATTGAACCAAGTTAAACGAAACTTTACAGGAATGATGCATTTAAGGTCCTTTAGTAAGATTGCTCAATTTTTTTCTGATTCACCAAAAAACATGACCACCAGCACAAAACATGGTTTAACATTGAACCCAATGGGGAAACACATTCAGAGATCTTCTTGACCTCTGAAATCACCAGGCCAGTTGGACGAAAACTTAGTCACAATAATCTTTGGTCAGTCCCCTGTGAAAATTGTGTTCTGGAGGTTCAAATCCCATCCAAGAAGGCTTCCAACGGGTAACGTAGTTTAACATTGGGTCCTATGGAAAACACATCTGAACTAAACTTGGTTCGTATAGTCCAGATGTGAGCTATACCGGCTCCTGGGAACCTCTAGACATTCATTTCGAACTCTTCAGAAGAAAAGATCTTTATGGGAATTGTTTAGATAATGATTACATGTTAAAATGGTTTTTGCTTAGATACAGTGAATTGTTGTCTTTTAAAATAGACCATTGCATAGAATAGAGTCTGAAATATATCTCTGAAATTTTACAATGTTTGACCATATTTTTCCTACTTTTATTTTTTTAAATTCTCCAAATACAATGAATCAAAGGTGGTTGAGAGGTATCACAGCAGCACATGTCTGAATGGTATACAGGTATTATGCCACTAGTTGGCTAAGACCAGTAGTCACATATTACATGATTTTGGCTACATAGAAAGTGATTTCTTCAAAATTTGTTTAGGTCAGTCATCTGTATTTTGACATTATAAAATTCAATTAAAAGGAAGAAAATTTTGCCACAGTAAAGAAGTATATTGTTAAAAATTACAGGTAGAGTATGACAAGTTAACTTTATACATTGTATATTACAGGTAAGAGGTGTCTAAATACAAGGAGAAAGTTTGTGGTATATCACATTCTGTGAATTTTTCATGTCTTGTCAAATGAATATGCATAGAATTTAATATTTTGAGATTTTTTCATTTTGATTTTCAGATGAATTTTATCAATATTCACTCAAAAAACCGGAATATGCCAAGATCTTTACAACTTACCATTCACAGAAAACCAACGGCAACAGTCATGTAAAAATTGACTAATATCACCATCCTTCTCTGGCCATCAGGTGAACAATGTATTAATGGATGTTTAAATTAATTTCAGAAATGTTATGAATATGTTGTATTTCCAATTTTGCAAACTTGTCTACCTATACTCTCCTAGAAATGCAATTTTATATTTTAAAGCCCCCCCCCCCTCAATTTTTTCAGACTGTTGTCAGTTTGTGCTCAAATATAATTGCTATTAAATTTTGAATATAAGCATTTTGTAAAATTATATTTTTAGAGTATTGCTTTGTCAAAAAAAGAATTTGTGACAGATTGATTCTTTGACAAGTTAAGTGAAAAAGAGTTTTTTTTATTCTAAGGTAGAGATTTTTTATTTCTTCCTGTGAGATTATCATATCAAACAACTGTATACATCTTCTGTTGAGGGGTTTATTTGTCATGGTAAAAATATAAATTTAAATCCTGTTACCCCTTATGATATATAGACTCTTCCATTTCTTATTGTAAAGACAATTTTTTAAGGTGATAAAAAAGGAACTAGTTGTACTCAGAGTAAAGATACAGATGCTATATAATTACAGGGTCTGTAGTTTTGGTGTTACTACCATTTTGTAATTCATCTTAAGTCAATTTTTAACTTAATATTGTAAATTATGCATAGTTTTTATTGATGTTATTACATAGGGGTTTTGTTAGCAAAAAAAAAAAGGTGCTGAATAGATAGTCTATTTATTTTTGACAGCTAGAAACTTTTCTGTATAATATGATGTTCTTTTAATAAACTGTTTTAGGATGGCCATGTTTGTAATTATTGATTTTATATCTTATTTTTCATATCAGATAATTATAATCAGTCTATACATGTGCTCCTATTTTAGATTTTGGTCAGTCATTTTGAAAATTTGGTAATTTGATGAAATTGATGTAGTTTTCTTTAATTATGAAGTGAGCTTGATATTTCGGTTTGATAGAGTAATCCTTTCATGCTCACTTCTTAATAGTAATTAACTTTGGGTGGTGTCATAAAACTTGAGAAACACTGGTACCTATGTTCAATTACTGGTAGTTATGTTTATTTACATGTACTTATTTATTTTAAAATTTCAATTTGTGTAAATTTTCACATTTGAGCTATTCTCATGTTTTATTTTTGTTGAGTTTGGTCACACATACTGTTTCAAATGTAAAAACTGATTTTATCAAAATCTCTATTGTATATATATTATTCAGTATAATGTGTTTACATTTTAATTATTTTTTTTCTTCAGGAAATGGTTTCTCTATTTTGACAGTGTATTTGTGAGGATATACAAGTTTTGATAGGGAAAGAATTGTACATATTTAATACCATATTTATACAAAAGAGTGTTCGGTTCGCCACCCTTGACACAAACCCAGAATATTTTTGCGTATTTCGTTTATAGCATCTTATGCTTACTATAGTGAAGTTTCTACACATAATTGGTTTCTCAAGGAACTTTTTATAAGAATGCCAATATATCTATTCACAGTACAGCTCAGCATACCGAAAGAAAAACAAAACATATTTTTCTGAAATCATTTTATGATTCAGTATTGATGAAAGGCCATAAGATATTCAAAGTGCCCAGTTTTCTAACTTAAATAAATATGTAATTGTGTCTCTTAGATGTTAGATTCTTTATTGACATCATATATATTTTCATTATTCCTCAATGTCTATTTTTAAATTCTCTTTTATATATCTTACATTGGATGATATTATTACAGAGTTTGTATGTTCCATCTTGTGTGTGTATTATCAGGTGGTTGAGGTTGGGAAGTACATCAGACTTCTATGTACATGTGTAGACAGTCAACTTGCTGTCATTTACTACAGCTGGTTGTAATTGTTGTTGACATATTTTGATACAAGAGAATGTGTCCACATGTACTTCAACTCTATGAAACTACCTCTCATGTCCAGTTTTACTGGTTTTTTAAATGTAGCTGTATATTTCCTTTGTATTTCATGGTCTATTATTTATCATGGCAGATATAATGTTTATTGTTCCTTACTTTAGATCTCAGTGTGGGAAGGTAGGGGAAAGCAAGACCCTTACCTGCCGTATGTATATAACCTGGTTTACACAAATATATATACAGTACCTCCTTGATCTGCTTTATAGGGTTATGGAATAATACTTCTTTTGGTATAATGCCATACTCTACCTAACTTAAACTTGACGTGACTTTGACTGTGGTAAGTTCTACATGACTTTACCATACTTTACCACTCTTGACTTTACTGTATGCTTGTATCAGTATCTACATGACCCTACCATTCTTCATTCTACCATACTGTACTTAAATTTACAATCCTTGACATGACTGTATGACTGTGTTAAACTCTACCATTTCTGACTAGACTATATGGTAGTGCTAACTTCTATCTACCATATGTCATATGAATCTACCATACTCTCTTTCAATATACTTCACTTTACTATATTTTACAGGATAGTATCCGTATATATTTTGAGATCCAGCTGAACTAGGATTTTGCCAGTATAATATTTTGAATTCTCTTTAATCCTGCTTTGATATTTTCATTTTTCTTTTGCCATACATGTGTTGCTTCCCATGCAAATGTATTCTTATAAAGTCTCCCAAAAAGAGATTTAGCAGTGTAATAAGGAAAGGATTGGCATTTCAGTGAATACCTAAAATTTTGTTGAGTTGACTCATACCTTTTGTAAGTTGGTAAGGGACCATTAAAACACATTTTTAATTTTGATTTGACCATTTCTACTTAAGCTTTTAATACTTATGCTTTTGTGTAAAGAAACTAATATATGTTTCAAGTTTTGTTTTCAATGATGATCTAATATTAGATGTGTTATATTCAGTATGTCAGACTTTTACTGGGTCAGTATTATGACCTAGATGATTCAAATATTGCACTGATAATTTATAGTTCTAATTGTATTTTTAGTGATAAACATATTTTTCTTCATTTTACTTTGTAGGATAAATATTTACCAGCTACGATTTCAAATGTATGGTTTATGTAATGATGAAGATTTGTTTACCGGAAGGTACAAATTATGTTATACACCAGCCTTATGGGCAGGCATCATTAAAATAGCCTTAGATTCCACTGAAAATTGATATGTGAGGAATACATACATACAAAACATCCTGCTTCAACATACTTAATGAATTCTGCATTTAATTTGCCAATCGTCTCAACAGAAAATTGCAAAGATACACATATCTAGCCAGGGATCATTTGTTTTCCACAAATTCATGTTTTATTTTTAATCAGGTTAATCATAGGATCTTGAAAATTCCTGAATTGGCTATGTGCTAATTTTTGCTCAAGTTTTTTTGGCCTGTAAAGATTAGATGACATGCTCTTCAATTGCATTGTAGTCTTTGTAATATTGTTTGAAATATAATAAAACAATTGATTTGAAAATAAATAAATTTGTAATTTTCATAACAATCAGGATCCAGTGATATAAATTTCTGAGTTTTCTGACACTTCAAAATGTTTTCAACATTAGTTTTCTGTGAGACAGCAAAGTGCAGATAATTCTGGTTCATACAAAATTTAATCTTTTACCAATCATAGGTTCATTTATTATGTATCAAGGTCCATACTACATGTACAGTACCTTTATGATCTGTAAAGGAATATTCAAAAATACTTATATGAAACCATGTCATTTATCATTATTCATGTATGTGTAAGATGTTGATATAATCTAATAGATGGGTATCCTATCAGAGAAATATCAATAATTGGTTTATGTTTGAAATATATGCTTTTTTGCTTTATTTATAAAAACTGAAAAAGCTATAATAAGGGCAGGGAAAATGTTGTGTAGGTCTACATTTAAATTTGTCCTTTTTTTCTCCAGCAAAAATGAAGTATAGTTTTTCCTGTTTTATCTGTCCATTGTAAAACATGTACATAGTTTTTATATCCTAGAATATAGGATCTACACAAATTTTGTATGTTGTTCAGAACATACAACTTTCATATCATTTCGTAAACAATACCAGAATTTCAGGTTTTCTATTTTGTTCTATTTTTTTTTGTATTTCTGTCTATTGACATACATGATAAATAACTTAGTATACCGCTTGTGTATGATTGTTCACAGTAAAGAACCAACAAGTCATTAGATTTTGAATGACTTTTCTTCCAGTTTATAGCATTTTATATAAGTAATCTCAATTATCTCCCTTCTCCATGTCTTTTTGAAATTTTCGACTAATCACATCATTCTATCGTTAAATTTATTTCATATAAAACTGATAAGATTAAATGATATGATTATATCTTGGTTGGATATGGATAATCCTGATAGTGAGTAAAGATGCAAAAATATTTTCTCACCATTTTCGAGGGAAAAAATGTTGATATGTGTGATTCCCATCACTGATTTAAAACTACTCAGGTTTCACCTCCTCTATCCTTGCCTTAAATTAAATATTTGTATCAGTTTTTTCTTTTTATTTCAGGGTTATTTTTCCTACTAAATCTTGGTCTTTTTTTTTTTTTTTTTTTTTTTTTTTTTTTTTTTTTTTGAAGTATAAGACCAAATAAATCTTAAATTTGGTTTATTGCAATGTTCAGAAAATTGTATTGTAAGTTAGACACAATCAGTACATATATGTGTAGCTGTTTTATGTTAGATATCATATATCTGAGTATTATATATATATTTCTGTCTCTACTTATGTTCACCTGTTAAACTCTTTTAAGAAAACTCGGATCTGTCACCAAAAGCTTTTGATATATACACTCAGGTATTAAGGTGTTCTTGGCACCAAATTTAAGGCGTTGATATCTGCATATCTTTTGTCTTTCTGACATACATATGTGGATGTTATTGACACATACTTCCAGGTGTTATCGACAAGTTAATTCTGTTTAACGACTCTCATGATTCTAGCTAAATGCCATACATGACAGGAAATTCATGTTTGTTGATATTTTCAATGATGTCTTTGTTGGTTACATGCAGTTTAAGTGTCTTTAACAAGTTTTACATATTCACAGGATTTTGTTTTTTGATAATGGAAGTCTATGTCTCAATATTTTGTGTTGTAATTGTTACATTTTGTTGTTATTCACACCCTTAATCATCTTTAATATTTTGTATGGTACATCCTATGCGGTGTAAGCAGTTGTATATGGCCGTAGTTGTGATATGTACTTAATACAACCACTACAGCTGCATCTTCTAACTACATATGTAATGCTCAAGTTTCCTGAAAGACTGAATATAAAAGTTCAGAAAGAGAACATATAGTAACATCATTGTTGGCAGATTTTTTTTCTCATTAAAATGCAAGATGTAATACTTGAAAGATATTAATTTCTGTATTAACTTTTTATCACAGGAAAACTGTAAATACTTTATAGACAGTATTTTATTTTGCTATTTTTTTTTTTGTAAGCTCATCACATAGATGTCGGAGCCATTAATATTTGTTAATATTTTGGAATATTCTCAGTTTCATTGAAATCTGAATTGCTAAGCTGGTCAAGATATAAATATTTTCTGGCTTGCAAAAATTCTTGATGGGATCCAACTATTTTGATTGTAACCCAGCATAGATTAATTTTTTAACTTTCATTTTCAATTTAAATAGTTCTTATGATTTTGCTTTTTTCATTTGTTATCGTAATATAAATATAATAAAATAGTTATCATTTGGACCTATTTTCTATACAATAGTAAATGTTATATAATAACAGATAATTGTGTTGGTTTTGTTGAATCACAAGGTTTTTGTAACACTGTAACTAGAAGTACACAGTACATTCTTTGACCATTTCTATGGGGTGACTTCGTTTCTTCTTGTTATTGAAAAAATTCCTAGAAGGTTGCAAGACACTGATTTGGTTGCGAACCTTGTATCTTTTTCTCGTATAGTAAATCAAGGTGAATATGATTGCTATTCAAATTATTGTTAATTTGAAAGCATAATTTTGCTTGGCATTGTGCAATGTTGATTGATAGTATTACCTGCTTTAATGTGATATTATTGCTTTGTATGTATTATGTCGTGAGATGTAAGATTTTGGAGCGAAATGCTTTGAGTCTGTCTTTAAAGTATTTTAGTTTCTGTCAAATAACTGCAGTTTGTTTCCTCAAAGTTGAACATATTGGTATGTTGTTGTATATTTGTGAGATTGCCAATAAGTTTGATTCTGGCAGTGTCCAGCAATATTTGTTTGAGTAAAGAAATTACAAACCTTTATCAATGACTAAGTACACAGGGGGGCAATGTTTCAAAAACACACCCTGTTTTTACTTCTGTCTTCCTGGACTTTCTAGTCAATCTATATATCAAGAATAATGTATGCTTTTTGAAAAATCTCCTGGATAGCTTAATGAAAAAGAATTCTTCCTAAAGTGGTAAAAATCATTGAAACAAAATTTTACTAGCTTCGTGTATTTTCAGTATATATAGGATGAATTGACCAAATTCCTTGCATGTGGCTTTGTATCCCGTCTACACATTTGTAGCCTTGTATGGGTTTTAAATATCACATTTTACCAAAAAAGACAATGTATGTATAATATTACAACAATATTAGAATCTGATTTGGGTATCAACCCATTTATCCCTAAAGACACATTTGGACTTGTCTTAGTCATTGATTTACAGAAGAGTCCATTGTTTTTCAGAGGGTGATGAGTTAAAGTTATTAATTTTGTTGTTAGATCATGGTATTTACGTTTCCTTTTGTCATATAAAGCAAATGACTAAATTTCAGTATGTCTTGGGTCATATCAAACCAAATACTGAATTTCATTATAATCCGCATTTATTTTTCTGCATTGTCGTGATATTTTAGCGTTATTTCACTTGTTGTATAGTCAACTATCAAGGAGAAATGCGCTGTTAATAAACATTTGATACTTGTTGATTTTTATCAGAATCAGGGATCAGGGTTTATGGTCTGTTGGATCAGTAGTTGAACAGAGAGACAGGGGACTTGGGTAGCACTTTTGCCTCTTATATTTATTTGTTGTTGTTATTATTATCATTTTTATAATTTTTCTGTCCAGACAACAACTAGGAATAACAGATAACATGATTATTTCTGTAATGGTTTTTTATCTTTAAGTTGTCATCTCAACTTTTAAACCAATTAAATTAAATAAAAAAGAATAATGATGTTTTTGAAACATCCCCAGTGTTTTACTTCAATTGGTAGCCAGACATATTTTTTCAATTTTCTGAATAGAAACAAGCACCCACAACCGAAATAAAAGGCAAAGTCAGTCATCATTGTAGAACTACAGTCGCATAGAACAAACGTGTGAAGTAATGAAGTTTGAGCATAATGCACCTGCATGTCAAGAATAAATATTGATATCAACAAAGTTCATTTACTCTATCTGAACATTTTGCCTGTTAATATACAGTTTACAAGCATGTAATTAATCGGTTTAAACATGAGAATATCGAACATAATTCCAAATTCTCCATGAGAAAATCGTAAAATTATTAACAATCGGGAGCTCAGACCACCAGTTATGATATGAAAGTTCTCACTTCCAAAATAACGAATCAGGAACAAGTCGGACCAAGGTCAACTCGGAAATAAATATTTGAAGACTGGGTCCTTTTTATAGGACCATTCGAATCTATTTCAAGCAATTTAATAGCAATGTTTCAAATTCATGTCTCTTATATTGTTAATTTGATATCATCTGTGTAAAAATATGAGAAGGGGTACCTTGTCTTTGGTCAAGTTTTGTGTAACCCGACTTCACATTACTGAGTTCACCAGAATGTGTGACGCTATGTAAACAATAAAATGAAAAAGGTGGAGATTACTGGTAGGATTTTATTTATTTTTATGTTCAAAGTAAATATTAATTTATGTATACTAAAATAATGATTTTAAAACTAATAATAAAATCTATTTATTACGTATCTTTATTGAAGTCTTTGATGTGAAGATTAATGTGGAATGTTTATGATTTGAGTACAATGTATGTTTGGATTACATGTCATCTGTCCATTGTTTTGCTTTGGGAGTACAGGTGTGAAATAATAGTCGTTCTGTGGACTCGCCTGTTGAAAAATAAATCATGGATGTTTCAAATCATTTAATTTTTTTTTCAAATTCAAAATTTGTTTAAAAGTTATGATGACGGCTTTAACTGAGATTAATGCAAAAGTATTGATTTTAAAAAAGCAACATGTAACTCAAAATAGTTTAAACATTTTTATTGTATAAACAGATTTTTGAAATTTTAAACATGAAGGATCTCAGTAAATACCTTTTCATCATGAAAAACTGTTAATGTTGCACTGTCGGCAGAATGTGTCTTAAAATTCTCATCTGTTATCTAAGTTTACATAAAACAGATTTAATTTCCGTTCTACTTAGTATATTTTCATTTAATTTCCGTTCTACTTAGTGTATTTTCATTCATCTGATAGATCAGTTTGGATACTGTATACATGGTTATACTACACTTACAAACGGTTTTGCCCAGTTTTAAATTCTCCCAGACTTGTTACAATTCAAATTTACAATATGATTTTATTTTATTGCTAAATTTTATTTAACAATTAATATTTGTGCATGTTTTTTTCTGCATTATTACAATAATTTTTTTTTTTAAGTTTTGTGTGTTGTTTAAATTGACATACATAACATATACGTTTGGCAATTATTTAAATAGGCGACTTTACCGTTTTGAATTTGCCCAGTTTTGAATTCATCTACTTTACGATGAGGGTGAAAATAAACCGGGGGCAAAAATTTCCTTGTATACCGTATTGAATTCAACATGTAATCATTTCACCCATTTTAATATTTTTTGTGCTTTATCTCCTATTTTGAGTTTCAGCTGGTGTTTCAACACCTTAGAGTCATTTTATAAGATTGTGAGGCATGAAACATGTCTTCAGTAATCAATTGTTGCTGCCATACTTACAGATTAACTTAAAATTCATTGTTGTTAGAAGAATTACTAAGACTTAAGATAATATAATGACCGCTGTACATTTTAAGTGATATGCTTAGTCTTGGACAACATTTTCCTCAACATCTATGTGGCACTTTGTCTTAGGTGACGGTCAAGTCCAGTTGGGACTCTTGTTAATTGATACCAATATTTCTTCCAAAAATACCATTATTTTTCAATTGAAAATGTAGTACGAAATCATTTAGACCCTTTCACGTTAATTGCGGTCCTGTGACTTTGAGTGGCAAAATGATACAGATACCAGCAAAAACAGTTATAGTAAATGATTGTTTCTTGACGTCATTTTCCGGGAGTCTGTATCATTTTGCCACTCAAAGTTACAGGACTGCAGTTATCATGAAAGGGTCCATTATTTTTGTATTAGAGGGACTAGGTATATGCATTGTGGCCATTAATATTTACACTGTCTTTTTTTATTGTTTTTCTTTTCTTTAAAGATATGGAAATGTTAGGCATTTGAATGTGCAATTTTATACATGTATACAACATTTTCTGTGATTTCAGCTTTTCGTGCAACAGTTGTATAAATGTTTATCTCATCGCAATACATTTTGAGATTTCATATATATAAACTGTTTCCGTGTATAGAAACATACTAGTGCCCTCAGTTTCATTGTAAATTTCATACTGGTCAGTCATGAATATAATTTCAGAAATTAAACGTATTGAACATTTTGTTGATTTTTAGTTTTTATCATCATTGATTATGGACATCATTTGAAATTGATTTTTCACAAATTCTTGCTTGAAGCGATGCTTTTAAGCTCTCAAAGTTAGTGAGGGGCTTATGCTCTATGTTAAGTTAATAGTGAAATGATTAGATTGTGCCTCAGTTCGACTTTCAAGGGACCACTCACGACAATCTAGTGCTGGAGCATACGATTCGTAATGTCCCAGTTTCGGGTTTAATTCCCGATATCATGTCATACCAAAGACAAAAATATAATGGATGTTCCTTGGCTTAGTACTTGGTACAAGGAGTAATTATCAAAGGTCTTAAAAGTGGTCCCATGTCACGAAATGCATGGAATTGAAAAAAAAACCAAAAAAACATTTTAATCAGTTCTTGGCAAAGGGCAAAATTTATAGAACTTAAAATTTACCTCCCATAAAAGTGGAAACTTCCTGCCGCAACTCGGTAAAGCAAACTGATTTTCAAGATCAGAAAGGTTTGAATCCATGATGTGATATCGTTTTATGATTATGATGTGACATCGAATACTTATGATCACTCCTTGTCAACAATTGAAGTACCAGCTTGCATGATCATTGCAAACTTAAGGACAAAAATCCATTACAAATTATGTCAGTCAGATGCACATAAAAAGTAGCATCACAATGTTAAGAAAAATTTGTTAACTTATGATAATACAAGTTTCTCCAAAGTTTAGGTGCGTTTCTGTTTGAAACGTATGCCTTGCGTACACTTGATATTATGATGTTTTCAGACATCCCAATTCCAGGGAAAAATACGTTCTACCTTGAAGGCACGAGGTGTAATAACAAGGATTAGGCTAAAGCCTTTTGTGTATCATATCAGCTGACTGCGGGTTCTAAACTTCTCAAATCTATGATATATGTTTTTTTAAATTGATACTCTTGGCAATACAATTAAATAGATTTATTTATCGGCCTTTTCCCCCCCAGAAATATACATTTACATTAAATTCTAGTTCAACAGATGGAGTTTTATTGAGACAGAAACGATCGTGTGAGCATTTGTTTTGACTTCTTTTGTAAAACTATAAAGGTATGGTTAATAACATTTCTAATCCTGCTTGAACCTAAGGCTAATTTTGTGTGAAAGTTTACTTGTGGAAGGCCGGTGGTCTTTTCCCGGCCACATTATTTTAATTCCTCCATTAAGAAGTTGAAAAATTGAAACAACAAACAAACAAAATGTTTTACACCCGTTATTAGACAAGTTTCTTGTTAACATTTTTTAAACATCTTGCGCCAGATGTATACAAGTTGAATTTAACAAATGATTGAAATCAGAAACGTAACAACAAATTTATGAGATACATAGACCAAATACTAAACATAAATAGATCAAAGAACAGACTGATTAAAGAAGTACTGTGATACATATATTGTGTGATGTGTAATATAGATATATCCATCAAAAAACCAAATTATTTTTTGCAAATCTATATCTTTTAAATCGCAACAAATTTCTTTGAATTTGATTCATACTTTATTGAAAATCGTGGAGATTCATTTCAATTGGTAGGTAGTATGCTATTTCGTTCTATGGACTCATTTCAATGGTTAATTATTCTACTATCCAATAGATGTAAACTATTTTCTTGCGATATGTAAAAGAAGTGAAAATGTCACTTAAGTCTATTAGAAGAAAATGATGTCGAATACAAGGAACAATAACAATGATTTCGATATTATAGTAGGCCTACACTTACTATAAATTAGTTGAAAGTGATCAACCCAAAATAATGCATTCCACAATCTAAACATACAATTTATTGCTTAACCCATCAATCAAGTGCGGCGTTCTTATGAAAGACCTTTCCTGGCTGAATATTACACGAAGTGTAATGTATAGCTTTCACACCTCCCTTTATGACAAACGTGACGATTTTAATTTCCTATACCTGTGACGTTTTCATTTCACAGTTTATACGTAATGCCAGGACATGCCCCTCTTATGAATGTTTATTTTGAAAGCCAATCGACTCGTCAATAAACTTGAATTTCAAGTATTTCTATTTACGATAAACTTCTTTGTGCCACATATAAGTGATTTTATTTATTTCATATTACATAGTAAGCGTTAATCATATTAAAGAAAAACGTTTTAATTTTATCGTTAAAAGATTACTTCAAAATCTAATGTAATTAAATTTTTATTATTGAATAAACAAGGTGTGAAAAACACTATGTTCCAAGAAATCCTGGAGATAATATTGTCTCATGTCCCCAGCTATATAACTATCAATAATACAGTTTATAATTCATAACAAACTTGTCTTGGATCTGTTTGATATTAAGCAATGAAATTTGATTAAAATGTAACAGATACATAAATCATGTTATTTAACGGAAGACAGATCAAAACAAAACACGTTGCTGGAGACAAAAAATGATCACATTATGTCAGTAAAAAATTGTAGTGTACCTGAAGAAGAAAATAAATCTTTTATTCATTTTCAGAAAGATATAATGTTTGATATCCTTCTACGCACTGAGACATAAACAAGAAAAGCTGATTGTTCTATATACAATATGCTTTGATACAATACTGTGTATGGTTGTTGACAACTGAATCTTCCATTTTAATATCAACATTCCAATGTATACGAATTGTGCTTTTTTATCGCCTCACCTGTTCCTATGTACACATCTAATGTAATTCATTACATCGCCTTTTATATGATAATGTGGAGAGTATCAACTTCATTACCCAAACTTGTTGTGGGTCAACTCCTATAACTGTCGTGAAAAAAATATATTACCAGCAGAAAAATTATGAGAAAAAAAAAACAAACACTGAGGTATCTGGTCTGTCCGTAGATGTGTAATATCTTTGATCATATTTTTCACTTTTTATTAAATTATAAGGATTAACATTAACTTTTAAGTTGTTTACCGCATGATAACCAATGTTGAGGCTGAGTACACTTTTTGTATTGTGGAAGCGCAATACAAAGTGTCCTCTGCCTCAACATTGGTTATTTTCAGTAAACAACTGAAAAGTTAGTGTTGATCCTTAAATATACATTTTATTTGGATAATGTTAAGTTCATAGTAACAGTAAGTACTTGTATTTCCATCATTTTAATATCACTGTCAAATATTTTTATCAAACGCGATCATTTCAATATTTTCTTTTTCTTATTAAAATAGCAAAATGAAATGATAACCACTTAAAACTGTGCAATTGATAATTGAAAACAGGACCTAACACCATGAACTTTAATTCATCAACCCCTGAAAACCAATAAAATCTTCTGTAAAAAAATAACTTGGACCAGTCCAAATGTTTCGTTATGGGTGAATACACTAAACACTAAAATGAAAGTTTTGTCAAATCTGAAAATATTCTTAACTTGCGATCTGAGTGATTAAGTGAACCAAATTAAAATAGTCTCAGACTTGAGTACATTGAATGTCTAAATTCATTTATAGTGCAGGGCACAAAACTTCAACCAACTACCGTTATCATAAAACGTATGTATAATTTACTAAATAAAGCTCAGCCAATCAGATTTCAAGATAGTTGAGTAAACATTTAGACTTGAGTAATTCTTAAATTTCATGATTTATGATTAGTTGAAAAATTGTAGACGTAAGAAAATTCTATGGCTATAGCTATGAATGTATTATGGCCATTCAAAGTAAAAAGAAATATACCAAAAAGAGGCAAAACATAAACAAAACTATATAACATGTAACTAGAAAAATACTATATTATGAGTAAAACACTTAGCATGTATAGATATCTATCTAGAGACTAAGGCCGGAAGTGTCGCATATAAGTTTGCATAATGCACCACAGCTGTATTCGGTCAGTGACAGATATCAAACACGCGATTTTGTTCTATACTTGTCTTGTGGCACTGAACATAGTTCATTGTTGGAATGACGTTACATGGCCTATTCATGCATAATTATTAAATAATCTTGGGCAAAGTGGCGGCGCCCGTATTGTTTTAAATACAATAAAAATTAGTAACAATAAGAGGTTCCAGGATAAACAGAATAGATGGCTTATGTCTTAGAATAAAGGTTGTATTTGAACTTGGGTCAGAAAAACAACACTGGCAAGTCCCGTCCGTGTCGTTTTCATTAACCCGCGTCCAAATACAACCTGTATCTAAAGACACTAAAGGGGCATCAGCGATGTTTTTTTTCTTCAATTTTTCCCCTTGTTTACGACTTAGATTGATATACAATAGCGAAAAAGAGATATACACAGGCATAACAATTTTTAAATTTCTATATATATTTTGCGAACATTGCTTCAGAAACCTAGGTTTGGCACTTTTTAAACTGCAATTGATCAACTTTAATCTTGTTATTTGTATATGAAAACCATACTGGAGCTGACTTTATTTCACAAAATATAGTAATATAAGTTTTTTATGCCTGTGTATAGTTCTTATTTGTTATTGCATATTTATGTAGAATAAAAAAGAAAAAACTATTCAAACTGTCCGGGAAAAGTAAATCAACAAACTACACTATAACATAAGTTTAATGAGTGATAAATATTACCTGACACAATAACAGAAAACTTCCAAAATACATGTATGTTAAATGCAAAACGCACTTTTGTGGAAAATATGATACAGGGTCATTTTAGGGTTATTAGCCATCCAATTCAATAAAACGTCCAGCTCAAACTTACTTTATTACTGTGATAATATAATATATTTTTTTTAATTTTCTGCATATAATTGATTACAACATAACTTTTTTTCATCCACAAAAATTACCTTTAAATGTTGTATCTGGTACTTGCAATTTGAATATGTAATTAACTACAATGGTATTTTGAAACCTCAGAGGAGGAGTTTCCGTCTTTATTCATAATTGTATGTACTGAATACAATATCCAGTTGTAGCATCAACTTGTGGTCATCTCAAAAATAAAAATCGTCGAGGGTGACGGATGACATGGTAACAAGGTCAACTACAATATGTAAAACATCTTAATTGTGATATCAAAAACTATTAAACTTACTAAAACGTTGGAAAAGACCTGATTTGTCATTGGCTATAGGTGTGGATGTATACCTCACCAAGGTCTGTCCATGAACATTGTGAATCTTTCGCTGAATAAGGCTGTGTTTATACCGACTGTTGAATGACTCGGATTTAGAGATCGTACCTATTCCTGCTGGGGACTGGTCTACACTGGCTGTCGGTGGCAAAGGGACTCGACTAGCACTTTCCAATACGTTGGCATTGATATTATTGTTTTTGTTAACATTTACGAAATTTTCACATACAGGTTTGCAACGAGACGTGTTAAAACTTTTAGACTTGGGAAACAATTGGTTTTCCATGAATGGCGTTAAAAATTTGCAGTCAATTAATGTTTTGTTATTCCTATAGCTTGTTGAATTTCCTTGAGACAACTGCTTGAACTGTTCTGAAACTAACCAGTTTGTCAATATGCACGAAGGAGAATTGAGTTCACAACATGAACCATAACCGCCATTGGTCATAAGTTTGAAATTTAGTGCTGCACTTTGATCGAAATAATTTGAAAGTCTTTCTAAAACATCAGAAGTCAAGCTGGCGTCTTCTTGCAACGTTGCCATTATGTCATCAAAAAAGCAGACGACATCCTTTAAATCTAAAGCTGGAAGTTCCTTTTCCGTCATCTGGGAAATAGATAGCGAGATAGAAGTTTTATTTAACAGGATTGTACTTTACCCTGTTTCTACATGGAATAGTTAATCTTAAAAAAATAACACCGTAAAGCAGTATATATTTTCATGTTTATAATCAGAGCAAATTCATAGAATACTGTCATATTACCAAGTTCGATTCATCTATTCGTGATACAGTTCCTTGTCAAAAGTGAGTGATCTAAAATTATTTTCCCATTGCTTTCTATGCAAAATCAACTTTTAAAAAATAATTGTCCTGACTGATGTACTCAATGAAATCTTGTAAACATTTGAACATAAAAAAATTTCAGATACCAAAGTATAAATCAATAGAATGTGCAGGACATAGATACAAATCCGGTAAAAATGGACAAACACGGACCTCTGAAAACCAAGAGGTGGGATCAGGTGCCATGGAGGAGTAAGCATCCCCTGCCGACCGGTCACACCCGCCGTGAGTCCACAGTCAAGTCCAATGAAACACGTGAGGAGTGTATCCTCGTCACAATTGGTACAGACGTTTCAACAACCGCCAACGAAAAGGCAACTCAACATTTCACTTAGTGAAACAGAGTAGTCGCAAACAAGACTATTATACCGACCGTAAAAACTGCGGAACGTTGATATTAAACGTGGTGTTGAGGTCGATGGACTATCTTCCTATATTGGTTTGGAATGTGTCAGTTTCTTTTCATGATTACTGCAAGTTTTTGTAAGTCAAAAGCGAAATTTATAGCGTCAATTCCTTATTTGTTCTTAGTAAGTGGTGTCAACAAAATACTTACTACAAAGAAAAATTGTTGCTTCTCAGAAATAGTTTCAAAGTTAAAAACTAATATCAGATGGTGATGAATAAACGTTTTTATAAATATGTGAATTTTTACAAGAACTGAAGCAAGCATGTCATTTTATTAATTTTTAGGTCACCTGAGACAGTCTCAAGTAACCTATTCTAATCGCCTCTTGTCCGTCGTGCTTCCACAAACAATTTTACATTTTCGACTTCTTCTCAAAAACCACCAAAGGGATTTTATCGAAACTTTACAGGAAACAAATACTCAAGTCATTGACAAAGTTTGTACTTTTCAGCCCGATTGGCCTAGGGGTGGGGCGAAATAGGTCCCAGAAGATACAGATCTTTTAAAATCTTCTTCTCCAGCACCGCTGCATGAATTAAAAAACGGATTGTTTCGGATTGATCTACATGGATGTATGATTCAAGTTTGTATTTTTCATAGAAATCGAAATATGATTTTTTAAAGCGTTTTTAAGCTTTTCGGACTTTGTTATTTTCATTCATTTTTGCATTATTTCCTCGATTATCTCCCCTTGTATTCATTTTGATGCATTAATTTAATGTGTTTTACTTGTAATTTGGTGAAGAAATGTTTTTGTACAAGAATTTTGCCAAAACTTTATTATAGATTTATGACTTCAAAAAAGAGGGGATGCATTTATCACACAATAAGCTTTTGTTTCAAACCTTTTATAGGAAGCATGTACTCAAAATTAATTTACTAATTGTGTAGTTTTCATCCAGATCGTCTCAGGGGTGGATCGATCCAGGGAGTGGGGCAAAATAGGTCCCAGAAGGTCTTCTTCTCCAGAACCGCTGTATGAAGTAAAAACAGATTTAAAACGGGCTGTTTTGAATGATGTACATGCATGTATGATTCAAATTTACATTTTCCATAGAAATCGGAATAATTTTTACGCGTTTTTTTCATACTTTGTAATTTTCATTCATTTTGCTCGATTTCCCCGTTTAATTCCCATGTATTCACTTTGATGCATGTATTTAATGTGTTCTATTTGTAATTAGGTGAAGAAATGATTTTGTCCAAGAATTTTGACAAAATTGTTATTTCTAGAATTCTTTTATGAATTTCTTAAGACCGAAAAAGGTGGAAGTAATTTTTTCAATGGGTACTTTGTTCTTGGAAACCACTGATGAGATGTTAACCAAACATTACAGGAAACAAGTACTCACGGTCCTTTACCATATTTGTTGTTTTCTTTTTTGTTATTTTGTTTTGTTTTGTTTTTTTGTTTTTTTTGTTTGCTTTTTGGTTTGGCTAGATCAGCCGACATATTCTTGTTCATGTTTTGTATTGCTCATGGCGACCTATTGCGATCGTCTTTTGTCTGTTGTCGTTAACATTTACACATTTTCTATTTCTTCTCAATTACCAGGGGGTCAATGCTTACCAAACTTGGCATATAGCATCCCTATGTGAAGTCGCATTAAGTTTACGAATGAAAAGCGACTAGGACCCATAGGGGCTCAAAAGGGGCTTTCATATTTTGTATGCATGACTGTAAAGTTGATATTTACAAAGAATGGGAACGAAAATGGAATCTGTCCAAAAAGGGTAAATTTGTATTGCAATAACTCAAAACTGATCGCCTTTCCGTATACAAAGATATATGAGAAAGTTGTTAGGATTTATCTGAGGGTCATTTTGACAAATTTTCAAGGTCATAGGGTAAACGGTCAAGGTCAAAGGCACCTAAATCAATGGAAATAATTTTTTTTTTAATTTTCGACAATTTTGATTATTTCTCCAGAAACATTTTGAACCAACTTGACAGGAAGTATAATTATATATAGCAGAATAAAGTTTGGGGATGAAAAGGGACTAGGACCAAACATTGCTGCCATGGCTAAATATAGAACGAATGATTCAGTAGATGTTTTTTTTTATTTAATACATATACAAGGAAAGTGAAAGAAGCAAAATTGTTCAGCATTCAAAGATTTGTGAAAAAGTAAACAGGACGGAAATTGTTTGGTCAACGCTTATGGGAGTTATCTCCTCTTTAAATGGATTTTTCATGTTTTTGCCCATTATATCGAGATGTAAAATAGATAGAGAGAACGTGAAAGAAGTTAAATGCTCATCATGCAAAGATCTACAAAGATGCCAACAGGGCGTAAATTGTCAGGTCAATGCCAATGGAAGTTAATTAGTTTTGTTCAGGTGACCGTTAAGACCCAATGGGCCTTTTGTTGAGTTAACCACCCACCTAGGAAATTCAAAAATTCAAACAAATTACTTTGTGGCAGGTATTTGATAAAAATTTATTTAACATCGAAAGCTATAGGAAAGTTGACTCACTTCTGGCATGGGCTGTATATCGGTCTACTTATCTATATTGTATTTTGATAATTATAAAATACAAAAAGGAAATTAGATACGGAACAGTGGCTAGCTGTGTGATATATCTTAGGATTACCTGATCTAAATACTGCTTAAAAAACAAAGTCTCCTCTTCTGGAATATCTGTTTCGGCTAAAATATCTACCGACGTATTATATGTCGATGCCACCTCATTTTCACTTTCTTGCATATGTTCCAATAAGTTTTCGTAACTTTTCGATATCAGTGGTTCTCCAGAAACTGTAACACGAAACTCATTTTCTAGATTCCGCAAATCAATTAATACAGAGGCTAACCTTTCGGAATGTTGTTCATCGGTAAACTTGACCTCTTCCCCGGAGATAAGACGTTTGACCAGGAAACCAAATGCATCTTTAACCAGTTCTTTCTGTTTTGCTTTTTTCTGGTGATAAATATCAATTACCTTTCCACGCACATCAAGGACTTTTTGAAACAACAATTTTCTATGATGAAGACCTTCTTTGTCTGTATTTTCATCCGCCATCTCTTTTCCCTGAGAAGTATCTCTCTTCAAAATCTCCTTGAAACCATTAACAAGTCTGGAATATTCCTCAGGTGATACTTCATGAACAAAACGGAGCCATTTTCGAAGTTCTTCGTTCTGTTCCACAGGTGTAAAAGCAAGAAATTTCACCATCGATCTACAGGGTGTTATTGGATCTGCTTTTGTGTCACACTGTGATTTACCTGCAAGTGTTATTTATAAAACATGTTTGTTTGTGAATTATGTCATACTGTAATTACAAGTTTTTACCAGATACCCATTGTTATAATCTCATTTTCGAACTTGTAGTATATTATATGTTGTCATTATATACAAATTTATTACATGACTCTCTAATCATTTAGTTTCTGATTGGCTCATTTCATACTTTATGTTCTCACTCAATCGTTATATTAACCCATAAAATGCTTCGCAGGTTGATTTAACACTCCAACACCTCGAGGTTGTACCCAAAAATAGCACAAAGGAATTCCTGAACTTTGGCACGCTCGGCGTGCATTAACGTTTTCGTTTCGCTACTGTTGACGATGATGGTGTGCAAACATTGGAAGAGAAGAATTCTAAAAATACTAGCGTGCAACACATTTAGCTGTTTAAAACTGTTCATTCTGAATAAGATCACAATACGTGGCAAGACACCCATATCTTAGGCCTACTGATATTTGTGAATAAGATCCCAGTACGTGGCTAGACTGCCATATCTTAGGCCTACTGATTTTTGTGAATAAGATCACAATACGTGGCTAGATTGCCATATCTTACGTACACTGATATTTGTGAATAATATCCCAGTACGTGGCAAGACACACGTCATAAATTGACCGACACACATCATAGATGACAGTCATACATCACACGAAAACAGACACACATCACACGATGACAGTCATAGATCAAACGAAAACAGACACACGTCACACGATGACAGTCATAGATCAAACGATAACAAGACACACATAACACAATGACAGATATGCATTACACGATGACAGACACATATCACAATTACAGACATATGACAGATGCATCACACGATAACACACATCACATAATGACAGACACATAATATTTTCATTTTTTTTAATTTTTTTTATTCTGTTACCAATCATACAATATATCAATGCTATTTTCATGCAACTTGACAAAATATAGTTTAGTAACAGGTTTTTGATTTATATCAGAACAAACCTTCCATTCACACATTCACTCACTCATTTGCGCCTTGGTTATAGTACTTATTAATTTTCGGGGTGTTTTATATGCGTACATGTACAAGTAAGATTCATACCAATACAAATAAATATTGCACCCCACACACACATATATACATACTAAAGATAAATAACTTTATATTATACTGAAATTCTGCCACCTGTTGTCAAATTTATGATTTTTATCATTTTTGTTATAGATATGTCTTTCTGTCATCTGATAGAATATCACAAATTCTACAAACTCTATAAATCTAGGGATTTTTCTTTTTCATTCTACACTGATATATATAATTTTTCATTAATAATATTAATAGATTGATTATTTTTATAAAACTATTATTTCCAAAAATCATATCACTCTTTTGTAAATAAATGTTTTCTGGATTTTTGTCATTTATCCAAGTATTTAGATCCCTCCACAGGGATATTACACAAGAACATTCACAAAAAGATGTACAATTGTACAAGGTATATTGTGATGTATTTGCCACCACTTTTTATCTTTATCAATATTCAATATGGTTGCCCATTTTTGTTCACATTTAGGATTATCTTTTAAATTAGAAATAAAAAGATTATACATGTCCCTACATCCTTTGTACTTAATAAAATTATACTGAGAAATTTTGGAATAATTGGTCTCTGAATTTTTCCTATTTGATTGTGCTTTTGTAGCATTTGTCGAATCTGCCTAGTAATTGCAAAATAAACAGTAAAAGGAATATTAATGTTGAACTTGTTTTTTAACTCCTCCAGACTTAATATATTTAAATTTTCATTTAAAAATCATCAATACATGTTATATTCCTTTGTTACATAATTCAGAGATAAAAAGTACTTTTTTATCAATTTTTATATTTTCATTATACCAAACTGATGTCAACAGAATATTCTCTTCAGTAATTTTACGGAAATCCAAGAGAGAAATAAACACATCTTTCCAAAAAGGATTCACATGAATCATAATCTTCTCCAGATATTTATTTCCAAAATTAGGGAAAGAGGTAAAATAATCTGGAAGAAGACATTTTAACAGAATACACCACGAGGAATTAGAATTAAATAATCTTCTAATCCATGTTAATTTTAGACTTTTCAGAAATAACAAAAGATTAATCATTCTCAATCCTCCCTCCCTATAATCTCTTGTAATGATAGAATTGCTAGGAAGATAATTACAAGAGACAGACACATAATATGACAGACAAACATGACACGATAACAGACACACATGATATGGACGATATACACACATGACGCGATTGCAGACACACATGATACGATGACAGATACACATGATATGGACGATATACACATATGACATGACGACAGACACACATGACACGATGACAGACTCACATGACACGACGACAGACACACGTCACGCGACGACAGACATACATCACACGATGGCAGACACACATCACCAAGTGTAACAAACTCCATCATGGTTGCACTTTAAACACAAGGAGCCTCTCCGGAGCTACCGGGATAGCTCCGGCGTGTGTCAAGGGCTTTGAGAAGTCACGCCGCACGTTAAATCACCTCTACCGTACCGTACCGACACACATCACATGGCAACAGAAACACATCACACGACGACAGACATACATCACACGATGGCAGAAACACATCACACGACGACAGACATACATCACACTATGGCAGAAACACATCACACGACAACAGACATACATCACACGACGACAGACATACATCACACGATGGCAGAAACACATCACACGACGACAGACACACATCACACGATGCGACATCACACAGACAACATACATCACACGACGACAGACATACATCACACGACGACAGACATACATCACACGATGGCAGAAACACATCACACGACGACAGACACACATCACACGATGGCAGAAACACATCACACGACGACAGACACACATCACACGACGACAGACACACATCACACGATGGCAGAAACACATCACACGACGACAGACACACATCACACGACGACAGACATACATCACACGACGACAGACATACATCACACGACGACAGACATACATTACACGACGACAGACATACATCACACGATGGCAGAAACACATCACACGACGACAGACATACATCACACGATGGCAGAAACACATCACACGACGACAGACATACATCACACGATGGCAGACACACATCACACGACGACAGACATACATCATACGATGGCAGAAACACATCACACGATGACAGACAATAGATATTATAAAATTTCCCCATCCATGGCACAAAATCTTTGCCCATACGTTTAAAAATTTAGCAATTTTGTTAAAGGTTTCATATTCTTTTTAACCATTTATTCAATTTTTCTCCTTGCAGAGAAAAAGACAAATACGTCTATTTTTTAAGCTTGGGCTGTTTTTGGCTGTTTTGGACAGACACTAAGGGTCCAGAGGTACAAGGATATAAAATTATAATTTCTGTCCCCTTTCTTTAAAGAGAATCAAGATGATTAGCAAAGTAGTTTTAAAGAAAAATTAAAATTTCCAATTGTTTACGGACGTCATTAGATCACCCGATTGATCCATGTGACCTGTAAACGACAAAGTACTGTTAAAAACGTTAATGACATCACGTTGGGGGGGGGGGGGCAGTGTAAATGTGTTAGTGAAAAGTCAAGCTTAAATTCACCGATACGATTGATCCGACTAAATATCTTTGGCCAATATACTAGCATCACATAGACTTAGATTCCTCGCGTTAGCTAGATGTCATATAATATTGTCTTTTAAAGTAGACAGCGTGGAAACAACAGAGATCATCTATAATCTATGTAATGAAACATAGAAATAATTACACTTTATCACAATTCATCTTACATTTTCTATTTGAATGTCGGTTTTCTTCACGTGTGGCAGAAAAAGCACGTTGATAATATTTTACTTTCTCTTTGTCTGTCATTTTCTGCCAAGCTTGACGCATGTATTCATCTACTTCCGCGCTTGAACTGTCTGGATGTACTTGTTGAAAGTGACGCTTGTTTTCACTGTAATGGAAGAAAAGCATCATGGGAGATATTTGCACATAAAATATGTCAAAGAGTTGTATTTGGTGGATCAACAACGGTATGTGTTAGAGGAACACTGTTTCGAGAGCTAAATTATCTATAATCCTTTAACTCTATCAAATATTGTCGAATGTCTGTTCATCATATAAATTACATTTAAAACATGCTAATTATTGTCAAAATTTGATAAGCCTAAGTTGTTGACAGAGATCCAAATGTTAAAAAAACAGATGGACCAAAAACAAAAACAAAAAAGAAAAAGAAAAAAACAAACAACACAAACTAGTCGATATCAGGGTATTTGATAGGCCTAAGTTGTTGACGGAGATCAAGATGTTAAAAAAGCAGATCAAAAAAAGAAAACCCAAAAAATATTTATAGAAAAAAACAAACAAAAACAATATGCCTTCGTCGATTTCAGGGTATAGGTATGATCCTAGAAATATAAAAAGTGGCGTTAATGAGGGAAATTCCTGCTAAGAATCAGGCCTGATGTTTTCCGCAAAAACTCCACTAATGGATAGAAATTGATATGTTCACCGAGCATATTACTCGGACGCAGAGTAAGCAAAACTTCCATATGAATATTTTGTATTAGTGTTTTATGCCACACGCTCAGTTAAATGGTGGCGGCCAGTCTTTAATTGTGGGAACGGTTACAATGTAGGCTTATCCAGGAAGAGACCACCTGCTTTCCGGAAGTAAACTGTCAAACTTTCTCACAAAATTAGCCTAGCTTTGATTTCGAAGGGCTCGAAATTGCGCTAGCAAGAAGTGAGAATTCACTCGACCACAGAGAATTCTACCTCCCTCCATTATATGGAGATAAAAGGACTTCAAAAACAAATAATATTTATGCTGTTGTCTTCTCAACAATCTAAAAATTTTAAATAATGTTTAAATGCTCAACATAAAGTTTAAAATTGCAATTTAAGTGAACTAACGAAGAAGAAAATTTGAAGTATCAACGGACTTGGAAGACGAACGTTGGCTGGTTTAGTACACGGAAATCATTTTAATTTAGAAGTGGTAATGCAAGTGTATGGACCCAAGGCTGACAGATAAACTATAAATTTTGGTTTAGAAAATGAAATAATTGAAATTATGAAATCTAATATTAAAATTCCCAAGAGTAAGACTTTGTCAACTTATTTAATCAATATAATAGTATAAGAATAAGTCAATATTTTAAAAACAAATTACACATTTATAAACAGTCGACTGGTTACAATATATTTTATACCAATCAATATACAGAAATGTAAGTACTTACCTTGACCAAAGTAAACAAGCATACTTCCCTATGATGGGTAACTTCAGCAAATGTTCTTCCTCCAAGTCCTTGGATTTTTGTCTTGTAGCAATCCTTGGGCTACTGTAATAAATAAGTAGATAAGAGAGAGAGAGAGAGAGAGAGAGAGAGAGAGAGAGAGAGAGAGAGAGAGAGAGAGAGAGAGAGAGAGAGAGAGAGAGAAATGGCAAAAATAGTTAGTGATAATTAGCTATAAATTGACCTACTCCAGGGTGGTGTTCTTTTTTTGTATTAGTCGGTGTACCGTGTAGTCCATAATAGTTTAAGCTATATGGTAACCTACACCATTGTAGTGTTCTTTTTCTATCAGTCAGCTCTATGGTAATAATTAAGTTATATAGTAACCTATAGCAGGGTAGTGTCCTTTTTGCTATAAGTCGGTGTGGTATAATTAGTAAACTCAAATATATCTTTTATCATTTTTGACACAAATATTCTAATAACATTCATGTTTTCTTTCTGAAATATCCATTCTGTCCGGTATAGGTTTTTTTCTATATTGGCGGGGCGAAAAGACAACAAGATAAAAAGAGAACATTTTAGGGTTGCAAATTTGCGGGCGAAAAGACAACAAGATGACAATAAAGTTGCAAATTTACGGGGCAAAAAGACGACAAAACACCCGGCGAAAAGACGACAAAAGAAAGTTGATAATTTGCGGGTTATTTTGTCGTCGTTTCGCCTCAATTTTGTCGTCTTTTCGCCCAACATGGCATAAATCAGCCACCATAGTACTCTGAAGTATTTCTATTCAGTAAACGGATTTTCCTTTACTGGTTTATGTTTAGTGTATCCAGAGACTTCATCAGTTATAGCTGAAGTGCAACAAATGTGGACTTCTGCTATGGAGCTACGACAATGTTGCTAGAGTTCTTTTTAGAACGTGTCATTCCAGTCGTCAGTTTTACGTCTCACCCGAAAGACTTGTGATTTTCTCTTCGTGTGCCGAATGCTTCGCGAAAGAATAAAGCCTACTGTCTAAAAATATCATATTACGCGATTACGGATATAAAACCCTTACCTTCGGCTTATGAGTCGCACGATCACCACTATAATAGATTCAAATGAATGTGTGATATCACCTACTCGAATAAGTGATATCACCTATTCGTTTTGTAAAGTGATATCACCTATTCGAATAGGTGATATCACTTATGAATCAATGCCAATGAATGCTCTCTACATAAAAATAAAATATATTCCTGTGTCTAACAAAAATATGACTTGTGTCATCTTGGGCATTGTAAATTATTTACTTTTTTGTTTCCTTACATTTTGTCCAAGAATTGTATAGGGTGTTTTAAGTTCAACCACTTTTAAAACAATTTTGTGCGGAAACCGGACCCTAGTTCAAAAGTGCAGGAGCCGGCGGTATGGTTTCAGCGGCTCTGTCTGCTTTGAATGCTGAACTCCGTCCAAATCCTATAACAGACACGTGAGATGATTTCGATTCTGCAGCGCTGCGCCTTTATCAAGATACCGTAATATCATCCTTTGCACTTAGTTCTTGCATAGATATAGGCCTAATGATATTCAGCAGATTTATGAAAGAAATGGGGAGCATAAGGTTTTTACTGTTTCCAAATTTGAATAAGTGATATCACTTATTCGAATGAGTGATATCACTTATTCGTTTTGTAAAGTGATATCACCTATTCGAATAGGTGATATCACTTATTCGAGTAAGCGATATCACCTATAAAACATATAAAGTGATATCTCTTATTTGAAAGAGTGATATCACCTATTCGAAAGAGTTTTATCTCTTATACGAATAGGTGATATCACTTATTCGTTTTTATAAGTGATATCACTTATTCGTTTTTATAAGTGATATCACTTATTCGTTTTTATAAGTGATATCACTTATTCGTATAAGTGATATCACTCTTTCGAATAGGTGATGTCACTCTTTCGAATAGGAGATATCACTTATTTGGTATTCCAATGGGTGATATCACTTATGCGAATAGGTGATATCACTTACTGAATAAGTGATATCACCCATTCGAAAGAACGTTATTAAAAAGTAAAACGGCGCCCCATATGTGTATATCTCTTTCTTTGTTGTTGTATATAAATATATTAAGTAGTAAAAAGGAGGCATCAACAGCTGCACATGAAGAGAGCACAAAACCGTATTCTCCACCAGGAGATGATAAGGAACTAAGAAGTAAAATAGAATTTGAAAAAAAACACAGCTAATACCTCTTTAAGATAACGGTAAATAACTTGGATGAGCCAATTGGATGCTTGGGATTGAAAATATTGAAGGGCCATGACCGGCTAATATTGAACTACACGAAATATCGTAAAAACTTCTCCGATTCACATATTGTACATTTTAACGACATACTGATCAAAACTAGTGCACACATACACTGCAATTAATCGGAAAATGATAAAAACAACGGGATAAATACACCCCTAATTAGCGATCGTTCGTGTGTCATTCACTGTTGTTACATCGATACGGAAAGCATGTCAAACATGAATTTACGTCAAACTGTGGTAAGTATTTCACTGAAAACTGCAATTATCTATTTTTTTAAAAAAAATAACCATATTGTATTTCTATACATGTACTTTTACCACTTCCAAGTTAAATAGAAAATTTTTTAAAAAAATGTATTGGTATTCGCCGACCAGTTTGAGACTCCACGATTGAACATAAGTGTTATATAAATAGACTTGACAGATTGAGGTTGCTTCAGGGGAAATTCAAAGAAGGGTGGCAAATTATTCATTTGTTTTCAGCTTCATTTCTTTCCTCAAAACATTCCAATGCTCTACTTCTGTTCCTAAACATACAGCACAATTTCTTTATCGATTTATCAGTTTTTTGTATTTTGTTTGTCTGCTACCTGTGTGGCAACGTGTTTACCTCTTTGTGGAATGTTGGTAAACTCGGACCCCATCTCAATTCGTACCCATCTCAACTCGTATCCTCTTTGGCTAAGTCATGCCTACAGTTGACTGACTCGTAACCAAACCAGTTGGAAGAGCCGTACCCATCGTGTTACTAATTTGTGCACAATAACGTAGGAATTATGGTTACACCGATGAATTAGTTCTCAGGAAAATAGAAAAACTACCCGGTCTCGATTATTTTTCTACGTAGGAATCATGAATACCCGTTAAGCTTTTTCGGTTTGTTCCATTCCGTACAGTTTTGTCGGAATAGTTAATGTTTATATCATGTGACCTCAACAGTATGTTAATGATTTCGTGTTTCAGTTCGTCTCCTGAAATGTAATTGTTGATAAATGTTGGAATCCGTTCTTGAAACGACTACAAGTGCTGTCACTTCCTTTTAGGCTGTTTTTCATATCTGGCATCTAGCAGTGCATGGTATCTAGATTCCAGGTCATATATATAAGATAAAATGTTTAACAGGAAGTTCTCTGAAGTTGCATACTATTATGACAAACGTAACAGAAAGAATCAACTCCAAAAAGGTCTATTGACCCATACCAGTAGGAAAAATTACCCGTTTCCCAGATAACATTTTTACAGATCTAGAAAAGGCACAGTCATATTTTCACCATAGAAATATGACCAAAGATTTTCTACCATAGAGAAATAACCCAAGTATATTTTCACAATAGAAAAACATAAATATTCAACAGTTAACAATGACCATATCGTACAGGTTACACGTGTTTTAGTAGGCTGAAATTATAGCTATATTCTATTTTGTCCCTATGGCATAAGAAGTTTACAAAGCGCAATGACGATCCTACTAATAGTATGTTCCTTAAAGGTTCCTCTAAAACTTTTACTAATTGACGCAACATTTTTCTCTCCTGTCATATAAATAACTGAAAAATCCGACATAGTAATTCCTAAATTTGCCATGAACTGTAAACAAACAGTATAGGTAGCCCTATCGTCGTAAAACCACGGTCCGGATTCGCTATGCCCTTTCCTACCCGTAGTTTCATGTGCCCGAAATAATTTGTGCATGTTTTTTATTATTCATGATGCCTCAACCAATGCGAGTTTACAAACGGTGCTTGCGCATTCGTGAGCTAATCAGATCGAGGCTATTAAACAATTTCAGAATTGTATTAGATCAATGAACTTTGCGATAATTTCCGTTGCTGATCACAGCTACTGTGATTGGATACATTGAACACACATTATCCTTTATAAATATTCATTAGTGATTTCGGGTACATGAAACCACGGGTAGGCAAGTGCATAGCGATTCCTGACCTGTGGTTTTACGACTATGAGGGCGCCCATCTATATAAACATCTGTGCACATTCAGGGGTTCTAAATTTTTTTGTTTTCGAAACCAAAATCAAAATCCCCAAAAGCTCGAAAATTGTATCGACCCCTTTACCATATCCATAAAACCTGGCGAGATGTAGTCTCGTGAATCATTTCTTGACCTGGACACGTTCAAATTTTAGGCAATAAAGAATATCGACATTAAAACACTGACAAGAATAAATTTTCTTTCTTGTTATCCTTCCTACGAGTATCCAGTGGGGAATATAAAGATGTTTTCCATAAAAATTGTCATAACCAGTAGAATCAACCGCAAGATAATTTAAAATAGGTTCATCCGCCTATCACGTTTTGTGAAGTGGACAATACCTCTGTCAGCGAAGTACTTCTGAAGCCAATTCATTTCCACAGATAGTTGTATGTCAATTCAATACCAAACGGCATCATGGTAATTATCTTGTTGGTAAATACATGTATACCTTCATAAATAATTCTACAATCAAACAGGCGATGGGCACGAGTCAGCTAAAACAGCGGTAGGAGTCAACCAATTCACTTAGGAACGAGTTGTGATAGATACGAGATGACAATAACCTATATGTTGAACTTATTCATTTGAGGTTGCTCCGTTTGTATTTATTGTCGTTACGAGTAAAATCATTTTTTCATCTTCAAACACAGATTACTAGAAAACAGAGAATCACTCAGAAGCGCAATTAATGGGAAGATAATAACTTTATTTAAACATTTTGCAAAGCATATTGCCATTTTAAACAAAATTAACGACATTACGTGAATCGCCGGTCATGGGCCTATAAACAAAATTAACTCCCTTACTGAGCGTAAATCGCCGGTCATGGCGACAACTGATTCGTATATTCTTATCCGACCTACCTTGTATGCCCTGTGGGAAATTCTGTTTTCTCATTCGTACGTCGTTTTTTCGACTTTGATGCCTTTGAATTATTTTTACTACTTTTCAGTTCCGATGGATGAACTTTGCCCCTGTTTCTAGGTTGTTTGAGTCCTGCTTCAGAATCAGCACAAGCTAATGTAATGCCACCTTCCCCAGATCGGGTCCTACTCCGGGTTTGCTTTTTCGGACTAACCTCATCTTCTTGTATCTGATTATCTCCGGGCGGATCCTTTCTTTCTAATCGGAGTAAATTGGGAGTTTTTTGTTTATTTAAATTTTCTTTTTTCTTTTGCACTCTTTTCTTGGGTGTTTCAGATTTGCTATGATCACATGGGGCAGGTCGTGTGTATTTAGTAAGTTTTATTTTACTGGTATCGTCTGTAGATTCATCAGAATTTGTAGAATGACACACAGAGGATATAATTGAGGCCCCTGATTCCGTTTTTCTGACACGAATCTTTAAGGATCCGACCTCTGGGACACTATTTTTAGAAACATAAAGACTGTCCGATTGTATATTATCGTTTCTTTTTACCGGTGGGTTTGGCCGTTCACAACTAAGTTGAGGTTGCGAACTGTTATTCTTCCTTGATTTTGCACTTTCATTTGAGTTTGAGCTACCTGTCAACTTATCAGAACTTCTTCCGGCACATATATCATAAACGTGCAAGGCTGAAATTTCAGAAGTTTTGCCCGAGTCCTTTACGTTTTTAGACCCAATCTCAGAAAAATCGTCCTCGTCTTTACAGGATGTAGAATTACAGTCAGTACTTTTTCGTGACTTATGTACTGTTTGACTCTTTAACGGTTCTTCCGGACGTTTAAGTGGGGTATAGACGTAATCTGCATTAGACTGATATTTAGTTGGCGCATTTTCACGCTTTTCTTGTAATCGGGCGCTGCGTTTTGGCGTCACAGGCGCTTCTTTGTAATTTTGACCCACAGTAGCAGATTCTATTGGTGTATTTACCCGTGCGGCTGACAAAACAGTTTTGTCTTCATTTGGCTTGTAGTTTGTTTTTCCGACTTGACTAACTTGTAAGCAATCTGTCAACAAACTGTTGCTTTTTGTCTTTTCTCTAATTTTTTTGTCATTTTTAAATTTTGCAATATTTTCTGAAAAGTCGTTGATGGATAAAGTTTGAGCTTTGAGATATTTTTTAAACGATAGTGTGGTATTTGAAATATCCAAATAATCGCATAATGTCGGTCTTTTCAATTTATGTTTCTTGTTTATTTCATGGTCGCTTTTGGTTTTCTTGACTGACTTGTCATTTAGAGTCGAATCTTTATTGAGAAATTCTTTACATAGTTCAGCAAAACCCCTTGACGACCGTTTATAATCCTTTGTTTTGTTGTAGCAGTTCTCATTGCCTCTTGCTTCCATTCTGATATCTATTTTAGTTCCGAGGATTTCCCGACATTCATTAGTTTTTATTCGGCTATAACTGTGACCCTCAGTTTTATTTTCTCGTGTCAATAAACGTTTTTCAATTTTTGAAGGAATTTTATCATATCTGTCGGTGGAAAATGATTCATTCATGGTTTTAATTGAAGATTGTTTTGGGCAATTATCTAACTCTGTTCTTTCACTTCTTAATTTGATTGGCGTTAACCGTTTGAATCTTACAGTTTGAAAACCCTCCCACAATTCTTCATCAGTCACTTCACTCCTTAGTTTTTTTCTTCGTGGGACATATTCCTCGCCCTCTATTTGTTCATTGATTTTATCCGTAGGTTCACACCTCGATTCTGTAAAATTTTTAATCTCGTCATGATTTTCAATATCAAATGCAATCTTACGACGAGCTGTTGAAACAGGCAAATCAACTTTACTGTCTGTTAAAACATTGCTTGTAGTAGATATAGATGGTTTATTTTTTAACTTTTCATCTAAAGAAAAATCACTACGCAATTGACGTTTACAGTCATCGGCGGGGCGTCTATCATGCGTCCAACAATCTTTCAGTTTATTAAGTCCCGCATGTTTCAACGTTTCATTAATTTTCGCATGTATGTTTTGATTACTCACGTGATAGTTGATACCAGATTGTGTACGACAAGATGGACTTAGACCACTTTGAACTTCGCCAACTTTAACACTCTGTGGGGCTTTCTTATCTTTAGATAGATCTATACAGGTGACAGCAGAACTTCCGAATTCATTTCTTGAGTTTTTAGTTGCACTGTGAGCCCTTGGAGAAGACCGTGTCCGTAATTTTATTACTCTTTCTTTTCTCTGTGTATACATGATAAATCTGACCTACATTTTTGCGTTTGCCACCTCCTTGAGAAATCACGTCGGCCAACAGGAAAAAGGAAACAGGAAGTGAGGAAAACAGCCGTCTATGACGTTACATTGACGTCAAAATTTAATCCAAACGTCACAAAAATAAAACTTCTTTTCGAACCATACCCGCCTTATTTTTGAAAAAAAAAGTCTATGACGTTTTATGGGTTTCGACTTCTCAGTCTTTCCCCCCCACTTTGTGAGGCTACAAACCGTGTTATATTTTTCACGAGCTTATTGATATACTTTGAAGAATAAATAAAAAGCATTTCATTTAGTTAAAGTTTGTGTTTATTTATATTTTCCCTACTGTCTGCGTGGCTCACCTCGAAAATAATAAAATCTCATTTTTTTCTCATTTATTCTCAAAATATCGAAACACAAGAAGAACCAATCGGGAAAAGACGTTTTTGCATATTAACTGAAAACAAAGGTACAGTATCGATTCGCAGAAATATACCTTTGTGACACTTAATATTATTATCGGATATAGGTTTTGCTATGTTTAGAAATCATGACGCCATATTTTTGGACGATTCCATTGTAAAATTATGAAATGCAGTAGTTATATACAAATTAAAAATGCCCATACTTCATATTTCAAAGTTTTCGCAATTCTATTAGATATAAAAAGTCTCAGATACCAAGGTATAAATCATTAGGATGTCCAGGATATAGGTACAAATCTGGTAAAAATGGACAAACACGGAGATTATTGTAGATGAACGTCTAAAATATTTACAAAAATTGTTTACGGAATCATATGGTGATGGAGGTATATCCTATTCTGAACACTTTCCTAATTGTCCCGGCTCCTTTCAGGATTGTCAAGCGGGTCAAGTACGATACGTTCCGCAGCCTTTCAAAATGCTACAAGAAAATAGCGACCTCCGATAAGACTTCGTGGTTCAGCATTATCCAATAAACACAACGTTGAAACATCCCCCCCCCCCAGAAAAAAAATGAACCAACGAAGGCTTGTGTTATACTGAGGAATAATTTAGAAAAAGCTAGGGCGGGTACATTATTTCAAGTTAGAACAGGGGAGGAAGAGAAGATAATTGTTTTCGCAGAGCATACTGAGGCACGAAAAGTTTGGTAATTTATTTTTTATTAATTTTCTATTTTCAAATTTTATTTAAACATTTTTGTCAACTTCAGGGTGCTCACCCTACATGCTAAAAATATTGTGCAGTTCGTATAGAGCTGATTTTTTTACACATACATTTATATTTTGGCGTTCGAAGGAGGGGGAGCGTACATTGATTCCGCCACTGTGATTCTTCTGTTTAGTAAAACCAAATGCAAACAACAAATTTACACACATACTATTTTTCCATGTAAACGCATAGCAAACTTGCTTTTACACTGGTGAGTAAATTTACACATCGTGCAAATTTACTTCTGAAGTAAAAGTTAGCCACTTGGACTGGGCTTAAAATTCGCCATATGAGTTAAACATTTCAAAATGAGCTGTAAACTTGACCTTTGATCCGATGACTATCAGATGTCACGGATCTTCAACAATAACATATATGAAAAGTCTATATTCATTTTCTTTTTTGTTTGCTATTTTGAATTTAAATTTTTTAATTGAACTGTGATTTTGACATTTCACAAATTCACGGGTATATCTCACAGTTACTGTATTGTATGACGTAAATATCACAGGTGCTGTATTATATGACGTATATCTCACAAGTAGTAGGCCTACTGTATTGTATTACGTATATCTCATAGTTACTTATTGTATTACGTTTATCTCACAAGTACTGAATTTTATGACGTACATCTCACAAGTACTGCATTATATGATAATTTCTCACAAGTACTGTTATGTATGACGTATCTCTCACAAGTATTGTATAACGTATATCTCACAAGTGCTGTATTGTATGTTACGTATATCTCACAAGTGCTATATTGTATGACGTTTATCTCACAAGTACTATATTTTATAACGTATATCTCACAAGTGCTGTATTGTATTGTATAACGTATATCTCACAAGTGCTATATTGTATAACGTATATCTCACAAGTGCTGTATTGTATGTTACGTTTATCTCACAAGTGCTACATTGTATGACGTTTATCTCACAAGTACTATATTTTATAACGTTTATCTCACAAGTACTATATTGTATGACGTTTATCTCACAAGTACTATATTGTATAACGTATATCCCACAAGTGCTATATTGTATAACGTATATCTCACAAGTGCTATATTGTATGACGTATATCTCACAAGTGGTATATTGTATGACGTATATCTCACAAGTGGTATATTGTATGACGTATATCTCACAAGTGCTATATTGTATGACGTATATCTCACAAGTACTATATTTTATAACGTATATCTCACAAGTGCTGTATTGTATAACGTTTATCTCACAAGTGCTATATTTTATAACGTATATCTCACAAGTGCTGTATTGTATGTTACGTATATCTCACAAGTGCTATATTGTATGACGTTTATCTCACAAGTACTATATTTTATAACGTATATCTCACAAGTGCTGTATTGTATAACGTTTATCTCACAAGTGCTATATTTTATAACGTATATCTCACAAGTGCTGTATTGTATGTTACGTATATCTCACAAGTGCTATATTGTATGACGTTTATCTCACAAGTACTATATTTTATAACGTATATCTCACAAGTGCTGTATTGTATAACGTTTATCTCACAAGTGCTATATTTTATAACGTATATCTCACAAGTGCTATATTGTATGACGTTTATCTCACAAGTGCTACATTGTATGTTACGTATATCTCACAAGTGCTACATTGTATGTTACGTATATCTCACAAGTGGTATATTGTATGACGTATATCTCACAAATGGTATAATGTATGACGTATATCTCACAAGTGGTATATTGTATGACGTATATCTCATAAGTGCTATATTTTATAACGTATATCTCACAAGTACTGTATTGTATGACTCATATCTCACAGAGACTGTATAATATCAAGTATATCTCACAGGGATATTATTATATATATGTTATATAACGAATATCTCTCAGATACTTTTAGGTTCTGACTTTCACATTCCACTAAATGCCATGGAAACTAAAAGGTAGATTTTTTGGCATCATAGACAGCTGTTTTATTATTTATTTTTGTTGTTGTTGTTGTTGTTGTTGGAGTTGGTACCCGCAAATTTAGATATAAAGTGCTTGGTTTTCATGATACTTGGAGACGTGGTCTTTAGCCAATTCCTATGGGAACCAAGTGTGCTCCTTTGTTGGCTCACCTGTTCCTTTGTTGTCCCACCTGTTCCATTGTTGTCTCACCTGTTCCTTTGTTCATACGAAGCAGAAACTGGTTAATCAAGGAAAAAACTGGCGTTGCCCTTTAATTTGACATTTGGATATATCGACGACGTTTTGTCAGTTAGTGGTTTCAATTTTATACATAATTATGTCAATTGATGTGTCCCAGTAGGCTAGAAGTTAGGGATACGGAAGGGTCAAGCACAAACACTTCACACTTAGACATTTTGCTTACTGTAGACACAGACGGGAATTAACAACACATTTTAACGACGATTTTGGCTTTCCCATCGTAAATTTTCCACATTTAATTAGTAATATCCCAAAATCACCCGTATATGGAGTTTATTTTTCACAAAATCCGCTATGCCAAGGCGTATTCATCATATGAACATTTTTATATACAGAGGTAAACTACTCGCTGACAAATAATTGACAAATGGATATCGAAAACCAATGTCAACTTTCCGCAATTTGTACGGTCGGTATAATAGTCTTGTGTGCGATTGCTCTGTTGCACTGGGTGAAATGTTGAGTTGCCTGTTCGATGGCAGTTGTTGAGACGTCTGTGCCGATCGTGATGAGGGTTCATTCCTCAATATTTCGTTTGGTTTTGGCTGTGGGCTCACGGCGGGTGTGACCGGTCGACAGGGGAGGCTTACTCTTCCATGGTACCTGATCCCACCTCTTGTGCGGATTTTCGTAGGTCCATGTTTTTCCATTTATTACCAGATTTGTACCTATATCCTGGACATCGCAGCGGTTTGTGCGTTGGTGTCTGAGATTTTTTATATTGCTAAAGACGAAGTAATATATATATATATGGAAATCACTGATTATTGAGCATACTATAAATACTACCAATATAGAAATCCAACTAGGCCAATGTTGCGCGGAAAAGATATCGATGCGCGTATGGTTGGATTTGAGAAACAAATGGCGGCTGTTCTCACTTGAATTTCCGTTCGGTCACATGACTTCAATATTGGACTAGTTTTTCAATATCGATCTAATTTTTCGATATTTTTTGTTGACATTTGCCCAGTTTTTAATTTTATATTGTTTGGGCAGAAAATCCCGTATTAGCTATAAATGCAAATATTGCTTAGTTAATTAATAAATATACAATATATTTTCTGTAGTATTTATTTTCCTAATAAGTCTATTCCTAGAATCCTCTTTGAGATCGACATTGGGTGTCACCCTGTAAACACTTAATGATGACATTGTGACATAGAATTGTAAGTAATAAGCTGTAAATAATCCTGAACTAGTATTTATATATTACATTTTCGTCACTGAAATTTGAGTTTACACTTCAGGTTGTTTATGTGGATTTGATGTGCCATATCTATAATCATCACGGTGTAAACAAAACATAGTTCTCTTTTTAAAAAATCCGACATTGTTAAAGCATCCACGGAAGCAGAGTGGGGACACAGCATCTGAATAACAATTGCCATTGTTGCCACCAGACACTAGAGACATGTTATTTTTGTCGACTCTGTTAACGTTCTCGGTAAGGGGTGTTTTAATATCTCAATAGAGCTGATAAGATTAACTCTAACTTGCGAACACTTGCTTCTGTTTAACACTCATCGAGTCATTCACACAATAAAGGAATACAGGAAACTATAGGCCCTAAAGTCGAGGTCCTTTTAGTTTCCTATAGTATATTCCTTTATTGTATGGTTTATATTATTCCGTTAGGGTTCAACCAATTTTCCATATTTACATAAACCCATTAAATAGTTTTCCGTACCAGCTTATTATTTTATACTAAAGCTACTATGTCGTATGGACAGCACCGGTACGAGCCCCGCTGGATTAACCTAAGCTGTTTTTTAGAGAAAGTTTGCCAGTTACCTGAAAACGGCCGGTGGTTTCTTCCCGGGTACATTGTAACCAGGCTCTCTCCTCCATCATTAAAAACTGGCCGCAGCGTAAAACACGATTCAAAATGTAAAATTTAAAAAAGTATTAGACCTTGTATAATACCATTTTATCTTCGGGAACGTTACATCTATTTTAAATCATATCTCAAATGATGAAGTCTTGTTGACAGAAATGATCATCTTGAGCATCTATTTTGGCATTTTTATATTATTATGTTAATATATTTCGCCTTTGATTATATTCGCCCATTTTCGGCTTGAATTCGCCCTAAATAACTTAAGTCTCATACATATTACTGCTTCAGTCATTTATATTGAAAATCTCACTTTCAGTTTGAATTCGCCTTCTCATATATTGGCGGAAATTGCAAAAATAAAATGGGAGCGAAAATTTCCAGTTATACATTTGCGCATTTTCACCACTAATTCTGACTAATTATCTATAAATAACCCAAATGTCATGTCATTGCATTCATTGACCTGTTCTTATTATTCTATCTCTTACTTAATAATAAAGAAACGTGATTGAAGTTTGGGGAAACAGAGAAAAACCTGACAGAAATCAGAATGAGAGAATAAAAACGGACATACAAATAAAAGAAAGCGACAAAATAACGAAAACCATAACCAAAGAACAAACAGATAATGCATTATGACCCCATAGTGAAAAAATACGAGTATTACCCTATAATAGGCACGAGTACAATGTAGAAAACATTGATACGTAAAGCATTGACGTATTGTAATATGAGTTTAATCCGATTACTAGCATGTTCTCTATACAATATATCGATATTCAGTATTATATGTAGAAATTAAGCAGCAAATCTGCTTTTTATGTATTAGCAGAAATATCACTTCTCTCATATAACTAATAATGAATATTTCAGACTATTTATAATAATAATAATAATAATAATAATAATAATAGTACAACAACAGGCCTAAGATATACTTAATGAAATATAAAATTTTGAAAAGAACCTTTTGCATTATCGGTAAATCAAAGCTTAATCAGAACAATCTCGAATGTAATTTGTTTTCATGATATATTTATTTGTCCATTTTTGTCATACATTTTCAGAATTTTTAGAACGCATACACTTTGGTCCGTTTTGCTCTACGGGAACACTGCATTGTAATCAAATAATGTGTTTTGAATGCATTATGACAAATAACGTTACTATATAGACGTAAGGCATACACAACAGGTAATGGCGAAATTATTTTGTAAGCACATAAAAATGATAACTTTTACAGTTGAATATTCTTGAAGAATATTGTTATTTACTATTGTTTCTAGTCACCAGTCTGATTGTGTATATTTCCTCTTATAACGAATACCTCCGCAGCCGAGTGAATACCTCCACAGTCGAGTGGATACCCCCTCCATAGTCTAGTAAATACATGTACCTCCACAGTCGAGTGGATACCCCCTCCATAGTCTAGTAAATACATGTACCTCCAAAGCCGAGTGAATTCACTAGATACTGATCTCAAATATTACATTTTTTTTTTCGACATTCATAGTTTAGGTTTTTAATAGTATGCCTGAAATACGGACTTTTCTCTTTTGGAAAACTCAAGTTATTGTAAAAGATTCATTTATGATAATCATTTTTATAACGACGCATTTCTTTAGAAATCAGGAATTGAGTTCTTTATTATTGTCATCTTCAAATAAAATCATTAAGGAAAAAACCCCAAAATCAAACAAACAAACAAACAAAATGAAACTAAGCTGCATTTTATCTTAATGAATAATTTTTTATTATTTGCTCTTCGGCATCTTCATATAAAATCATTACCGAAAAAACCCTAAATGATATACAATATCCATAAGTTACATTCTATCTATATATAAATATTTGTCATTTAACCTGCAGATCATATAGACAACTAACAGTAATCCAAAACAATTGAAGTTTTAAAAAAGCGATGTCGATGAGTTACTTCAGCTGCTGTATTACTGACACAGTGGGTTACATAGCAATTATACTGACGATCAGTATGTAAACCTTTATATCAACTTAACAGTGTACCAGATGCTTATCATCACACCTTATCAAAACCGTGTGACAGAGCTTTGTAAAGATGTGTAGTTTTTACATATACTCTTGTAATAATTAGACTTCTTTTTTCTTTATTGACATCAACATAGATATTTCACCTATATATCATCGATTTCATATGTGAGAACACAGTGCGTTATATATCATACGTACCTGTATAGTTTTCAAAAGCTTTCTGCGTACATTGTGTTTCATTGTTCAGCATATTCGTCGTACTGGTAAGGCGTATCTTCGATGCAATAATAAATTCGCCTATGTTTTTACAAGAAGGAAGAATTGAAATATTACGCAATGTAAGTACAGCTTTTTATATTTTCATTGCTTTTATTGCATAGTTTATTTATTTTCAAAACTTCCACCTTATTTAAATTTCATGATAAATTCTATCTCAATAGTTTATTTTCCACAATATACATCAACTACAATATATCATGGATCGCCAAACGTGAAAATGTCTCCAAATTTATTTATAACATTTTACAGACATAGATTTGAAGTATCGTTTGCTATTACTAACATAGATAAAATAGCATTCTTGTCAACAATTAAGCAATGCCCTTTACGTTTAAACAATACCATTGAAACAGAAATATTGAAGGTTGATATGAAATGTAAGCGCAGTGGTGCTGCGTCGATATGGCCCATGTTCATATGTACTGTTTTATTCCATAAATGGTTTGCTCAATCATATAACAGCTTTCAACACGTTACGTAATTTTGTTAAAACATTACGCTATGGTGATTCTGGTGATAAACTTAAAAAGATAGATTTCAGCAATTATGAATTCATTATATTACTATTGTTTGATTCATTTTGTATTCGATATTAGAGAAGATAATCGCTTTTCACAAAAAATGAACTAGCGCAATGAAAATTGGAAAGATACATCAAGTAAGGAAACTGGTTTTACAATGTAGTGTAATTGATATCATTTTAATCTAAACATTATTACTATTCTCTTGATATATGTCTGTACCGCTGGGGTCTGCGTGTAGAATGAAATGAACAGATTATATATATGTATATATATTTGTTGTTTGTGAAACCTAACCCTTTCCGAAAGTCTATTTCCCGTTTGTCCGATGTAGTTTTCCATACATCCGGCGCAGGTAATGCAATACACTAGATTTTCGGACTTGCAAGTCATATTGTTGTTTACAGTAAATGATTTTCCATTCTTGAAAATTTTACATGTACCCGTTTCTAGGTAATTATAATTATCCCGTGTGCAGATTCCGGATCTTTTGTCGCCACAAATTGTAACACGAGAAGTGGTCTCATTTGTGTCAAATTTTGCGCGAGTTAATTGTTTTTTTAAATTGTTGGCTTGGCGTTGACTATGGATGATGTGTTCTTCTTTTACAACTTTTCGAATATTGTCACTCCGAAAAAGAATGGGTAAATTTGCTCTCGCGGCATTAAAAATATTTGTTACTCCAGGGTCATGGGTGGTAACAAATGGTAATAATGTATCCTCCGCTGTCTTTTCCTTTGTTGTTCGGAGTTCTGTTACTGTTAGTTGCATTGCTTTTATATATATATATATATATATATATATATATATATATATATATATAAATATAACTGTACGCAAACCTATAGATTATAATTTTGTTGTTTTCAATCAATAGATATTCTAAAACATATATGATTTGTTTTATGACGTGCTATCCATACTGTACATGTTAAGCAAGCTCATTTTAAAGTCATTTACGAGTCTCGTCTGTAGCAAGTACATGTACTTATGAAAACATTTTTGAACATTCAATGAATCGACATTTAATAAAAAGGTCCATAGTTGGGATCAGGTGACATGGAGAGATTAGTTGCAATATGTTGACTTTTTTCAAATTCTTGTGGTAACAACTTATAGTTTTGATTTGATTTGATTTGATTTTTGTTTTATGCCATACTCAACAATTTTTCATTCATATGATGGCGTCCAGTTTTTATTGGTGGAGGATAAAAAAACCCGGTTACTCGGATAAAGACCAGCAAGAAAACTGGCACACTTTCCCACTTAATTCGGTATGGCCCTAGCGGGATTCGAACCAGAAGTGGGAGGCCTTGTGATTTAAAGCACAATGCTCTAACCACTCGGCCACGGAGGCCCCAACTTATAGTTAAGAAGTTCATTCTTGTGTATGAAGTGATGATATGCTGAACATGCTCTAGTATATCGAATCGTATTGAATCGTATTGAAACATAAACACTGTATCTTGGTTATGACTTACTAAATTAATTAAATGTGGAATGTTGACGACATCAAACATCAATTGTCTGTATGTTATGTAGTTTGATTGTCAATTGTCAGTATGTTATGTACTTTAGTTATCAATTGTCAGTATGTTATGTAGTTTAGTTATCAATTGTCAGTATGTTATGTAGTTTGGTTGTCAATTGTCAGTATGTTATGTAGTTTGGTTGTCAATTGTCAGTATGTTATGTACTTTAGTTATCAATTGTCAGTATGTTATGTACTTTAGTTATCAATTGTCAGTATGTTATATAGTTTAGTTATCAATTGTCAGTATGTTACGTAGTTTGGTTATCAATTGTCAGTATGTTATGTACTTTGGTTATCAATTGTCAGTATATTATGTAGTTTGGTTGTTAATTGTCAGTATGTTATGTAGTTTGATTGTCAATTGTCAGTATGTTATGTAGTTTAGTTATCAATTGTCAGTATGTTATGTATTTTGGTTGTCAATTGTCAGTATGTTATGTAGTTTGGCTGTCAATTGTCAGTATGTTATGTAGTTTGGTTATCAATTGTCAGTATGTTATGTAGTTTGGTTATTAATTGTTAGTATGTTATGTATTTTGGTTGTCAATTGTCAGTATGTTATGTAGTTGAGTTGTCAATTGTCAGTATGTTATGTAGTTTAGTTGTGAATTGTCAGTATGCTTTATATTTTGGTTGTCAATTGTCAGTATGTTATGTACTTTCGTTATCAATTGTCAGTATGTTATGTAGTTTTGTTGTAAATTGTCAGTATGTTATGTAGTTTAGTTATCAATTGTCAGTATGTTATGTAGTTTAGTTATCAATTGTCAGTATGTAATGTAGTTTGGTTGTCAATTGTCAGTATGTTATGTAGTTTGGTTGTTAATTGTCAGTATGTTATGTAGTTTGGTTGTTAATTGTCAGTATGTTATGTAGTTTGGTTATCAATTGTCAGTATGTTATGTAGTTTGGCTGTCAATTGTCAGTATGTTATGTAGTTTGGTTATCAATTGTCAGTATGTTATGTAGTTTAGTTATCAATTGTCAGTATGTTATGTAGTTTGGTTGTCAATTGTCAGTATGTTATGTAGTTTGGTTGTCAATTGTCAGTATGTTATGTAGTTTGGTTGTCAATTGTCAGTAGGTTATGTAGTTTGGTTATCAATTGTCAGTATGTTATGTAGTTTAGTTATCAATTGTCAGTATGTTATGTAGTTCGATTGTCAATTGTCAGTATGTTATGTAGTTTGGTTGTCAATTGTCAGTATGTTATGTAGTTAAGTTGTCAATTGTCAGTATATTATGTAGTTTAGTTGTCAATTGTCAGTATGTTATGTAGTTTGATTGTCAATTGTCAGTATGTTATGTAGTTTAGTTATCAATTGTCAGTATGTTATGTATTTTGGTTGTCAATTGTCAGTATGTTATGTAGTTTGGCTGTCAATTGTCAGTATGTTATGTAGTTTGGTTATCAATTGTCAGTATGTTATGTAGTTTAGTTATCAATTGTCAGTATGTTATGTAGTTTGGTTGTCAATTGTCAGTATGTTATGTAGTTTGGTTGTCAATTGTCAGTATGTTATGTAGCTTAGTTATCAATTGTCAGTATGTTATGTAGCTTAGTTATCAATTGTCAGTATGTTATGTAGTTTAGTTGTCAATTGTCAGTATTTTATGTAGTTTAGTTGTCAATTGTCAGTATGTTATGTAGTTTAGTTGTCAATTGTCAGTTTGTTATGTAGTTAAGTTGTCAATTGTCAGTATGTTATGTAGTTTAATTGTCAATTGTCAGTATGTTATGTAGTTTGATTGTCAATTGTCAGTATGTTATGTAGTTTAGTTATTAATTGTTAGTATGTTATGTATTTTGGTTGTCAATTGTCAGTATGTTATGTAGTTTAGTTATCAATTGTCAGTATGTTATGTAGTTTAGTTATCAATTGTCAGTATGTTATGCAGTTTGGTTATCAATTGTCAGTATGTTATGTAGTTGAGTTACCAATTGTCAGTATGTTATGTATTTTGGTTATCAATTGTCAGTATGTTATGTAGTTTGGTTATCAATTGTCAGTATGTTATGTAGTTTGGTTATCAATTGTCAGTATGTTATGTAGTTTAGTTATCAATTGTCAGTATGTTATGTAGTTTGGTTATCAATTGTCAGTATGTCATGTAGTTTGGTTATCAATTGTCAGTATGTTATGTAGTTTGGTTATCAATTGTCAGTATGATATGTAGTTTAGTTACCAATTGTCAGTATGTTATGTAGTTTGGTTATCAATTGTCAGTATGTTATGTAGTTTGGTTGTTAATTGTCAGTATGTGATGTAGTTTGGTTATCAATTGTCAGTATGTTATGTAGTTTGGTTGTCAATTGTCAGTATGTTATGTAGTTTGGTTGTCAATTGTCAGTATGTTATGTAGTTTGGTTATCAATTGTCAATATATTTTGTAGTGGAGTTACCAATTGTCAGTATGTTATGTAGTTTGGTTATCAATTGTCAGTATGTTATGTAATTTGGTTATCAATTATCAGCATGTTATGTAATTTGGTTATCAATTGTCAGTATGTTATGTATTTTAGTTATCAATTGTCAGTATGTTATGTAGTTTGGTTATCAATTGTCAGTATGTTATGTAGTTTAGTTATCAATTGTCAGGATGTTATGTAGTTTAGTTATCAATTGTCAGTATGTTATGTAGTTGAGTTACCAATTGTCAGTATGTTATGTAGTTTGGTTGTCAATTGTCAGTATGTTATGTAGTTTAGTTATCAATTGTCAGTATGTTATGTAGTTGAGTTACCAATTGTCAGTATGTTATGTAGTTTGGTTATCAATTGTCAGTATGTTATGTAATTTGGTTGTTAATTGTCAGTATGTGATGTAGTTTGGTTATCAATTGTCAGTATGTGATGTAGTTTGGTTATGAATTGTCAGTATGTTATGTAGTTGAGTTACCAATTGTCAGTATGTTATGTAGTTTGGTTATCAATTGTCAGTATGTTATGTAGTTTGGTTATCAATTGTCAGTATGTTATGTAGTTGAGTTACCAATTGTCAGTATGTTATGTAGTTTGGTTGTCAATTGTCAGTATGTTATGTAGTTTGGTTGTCAATTGTTAGTATGTTATGTAGTTTGGTTGTCAATTGTCTGTATGTTATGTAGTTGAGTTGCCAATTGTCAGTATGTTATGTAGTTTGGTTGTCAATTGTCAGTATGTTATGTAGTTGAGTTACCAATTGTCAGTATGTTATGTAGTTTGGTTGTCAATTGTCAGTATGTTATGTAGTTTGGTTGTTAATTGTCAGTATGTTATGTAGTTTAGTTATCAATTGTCAGTATGTTATGTAGTTTGTTTGTCAATTGTCAGTATGTTATGTAGGTTGGTTTTCAATTGTCAGTATGTTATGTAGTTGAGTTACCAATTGTCAGTATGTTATGTAGTTTGGTTGTCAATTGTCAGTATGTTATGTAGTTTAGTCTTCAAATGTCAGTATGTTATGTAGTTTGGTTATCAGTTATCAGTATGTCATGTAGTTTAGTTGTTAATTGTCAGTATGATATAGTTCCATCACTTTCTATAGAATGAATTTAAATGTTGTTTTTACCAGATCATATATAGATACCCTTTATATATAAGCACTATAGAAACAAATGTTATACAGTGACTGGCTTAAACAATACACAAATTTGTGCGCAGTTCTATTTTATAGCATTTACGTCAACAACGTACCATTTTGATTAAATTTATCACAATAGACGAGGGAACCATAGAATTTAACCCAATTACATTAAAAATTGATAAATAAAATAGCAAACCATATTACCGAACGCATACACACAAACGTTTTGTTCGAATACATGCAAGGTTGAGAAAAAAACATACAAAGAAAAAGTAAAAATAAGTAATAAAAGCAATAATGATGCTGACAATGTAACGATGACGACGATGATTATTATTTTATTATTATTATTATTATTATTATTATTATTATTATTATTATTATTTCATATACAAAATCAAACAAAGGAAATATTTTAACTTAATCTTACGTAATTTAGATACTGTTAACATTTCTGTTGTGTAAAAGTATCGCATGATAAACGATTGAATGTGCTTGTATAACAAATCATTGCTCGAATGTCGTTTTATATGTGTCAACATATTTTTACCCACAATTTCAATATTTTTGTGTTTCCAGCTTGTGCATGTGTAGCATAGTTAAGCCAGTTAGTCGTTCTGCTTTGTAATTGTTGTTCATTGTAACATAACCGAGCGTATTGCCACAAATAACGAAATCAAATCATTAGATTTATATTTTAAACAGTAAAACACAAATAATTATTCAATGAATACATATATGACATAATTATTCACACATCCCAACATTCATACCACGTGACACCACAGCAAAATATGTATACTAAATGAAAAGTGTACATTTTCAGTCAAAATGGAATAGATGGATGTATGTTCAGCGAATACTGCATTAGTAAAACCTTAGTGGAACCTATTCGACGATTTGTACTACCTGTTGATTACTGAGATTATTTGAGCTACCTGTTGATTACTGAGATAATTTGAGCTACCTGTTGATTACTGAGATTATTTGAGCTACCTGTTGATTACTGAGGTTGTTTTAGTTACCTGTTGCTCAGCACACACACACACACAGATATATATATATATATATATATATATATATATATATATATATATATATATATATATATATAATATATATATATATATATATATGCAGCAACATGTTGAGTACTGAGATGTACTGAGAAACAAGTCGATTAATAAGATTTTTAGCAACATGTTAACTGATGAGAATTTCTCAGGTAGATGTTGATTACTTTGATTTTCTGAGCAACATGTTGATTACTAATTTTTAGTGAGATTTTCTAAGCTGCATTGATCATTGAGATATTGTAGATACTTGTTGATTACTGAGATTTTCTTTTTTTTTTATTACAGAGCAAATTCCACTTAACACAGGTCTCAATATATTTAATGAATTTTAAGGAGTACAGCGCATTTCGAAGGTAAGATTTTAAGTGTTTATCTATATACGTGTTATAATCAAGTGACAATGTAATTGACGTACGACTTTTTATATATTGGTATATGTTTATAAAGACTGATGTGAAGACATAATTAAAACATGATCTGATGTTTTGTTATCATGCGAATTTACACCAAAGTTGATCAAATGTTCAAGAGGAAGTACGAGAAACATAAATAATAAGGTATGATGTATTTTGAAGTAGAAATAATGTTAGAAAATATCTGTTCCATAGCAGTTGTTTAGACGTCTGTAGCAATTGTGACAAGGATTCGTTCCTCACTATTTCATTTATACTTTGTTATATGGTATTTTAATATGTTATAGAAGAAACTTGGGATAATAATCTAGGTACCATGTTTATACTGTATCAATTCAGAAGTTGAAATGATATGGTTGCTCACGTAAATTTTATAGGTATATCAAAATATTGTCATACTGATACATGACTTTGAGTTATGTCATCACATCATTGTATGTTCTATACAATAATATTTAAGATTATTTTGTGGTTACAATATCTCTCATACACATATTCGACAGGAAATCTATCATCTGCAAAACATTCGACATTTTCGTTAGCAATTGATTTTTTGTGATATGAATATTTATATATAGATAAAGGTGTCATATTTTTGTGAAAATCGTGATCAGTAAAATTACGCTAGGTATTTATACTTCTGGGGACACATTTTTATTGTAGGCGTTGATGACGAGTGACTGTGCATTTCCTCAGCACAATTAAAATCGATTCGTGCCATGAAATGCCAGCCTTATGTATTTTTCATACTGCATTTGACATTGATAAACCAAAAGCTGGTATGGTCGTCCAATGTACTAAATTCATCATGGCTTGTATGCGGAAACGAGGATTTAGAGCAGGCGAGTGTAATAGACGGAAGCGTAGTCGGTGGTTACACAATGCGATTTTTAAATCAATATTTGGACCACGTAATTGACATTCTACCAAACATATTCTACAACGGTAAGATATTTGAATGCTGATGTTGTGTGACAATGATTTTGTCATGTAATATACATGATAGCAGATGTAAGAAAGTGTGATTGATTGACATCAAGTACAATTTTGCTTATGTCATCTGATCTTAAGTATATATTTTCCATAGGTTTGTGTTGTCCAAGATTTTATCATTGACATCCTTACTACCTACTCTTTGCTAACTGTATTGTTATCTGTTATCTTTGCCTGTAATTGTTATAGGTTTCTTTTACCTGTGATTGTTTCCCGTTACTTTTACCTGTAATTGTTACCTATTATTTTTACATGTATAATTGTTACTTGTAATTGTTACCCGTTACTTTTACCTGTAATTGTTACCTGTTATTCATACCTGTTATCTTTGTTTGTAATTGTTACCTGTTATTTTACCTGTTATCTTTGCCTGTAATTGTTATCGGTTTCTTTTACCTGTGATTGTTACTCGTTACTTTTACCTTAATTGTTACTTATTATTTTTGTATGTATAATTGTTACCTGTAATTGTTACCCGTTACTTTTACCTCTAATTGTTACCTGTTACTTTTACATTTAATTGTTAGCTGTTACTCTTACTTTAAACTGACACTGAAACATACACTATATATGTGTATATTTATAATTAAGTGACTTATTATTAAGATGAGCGTTAGTCGTATTTATTTAAATAGTCTAATATAATGTACAAATGTATATGCATAAGGACCTTCTTTGCAATGAATGTTTCATTGAATGAAATGTTGAGTAACGGTTATTGGGTCATCTGCACCAATTGTGAAGAGGATTCAGCCCCCACTTGTTTCATCTAAATTTACTGTGGACTCGCGGTGGGTGTGACCGGTCATCAGGTGATGGTAACTCCTCCATGACACCTGGTCCCACCTCTTGATTTTCAGAGATCCGTGTTTGTCCAATATTTTACAGATCTATATATGTTTGTCTCCTGGGCATCCCGAAGATTAGTATTTTAGTATCTGTAATTTTTTATATATTGGGTAGAATATATCTGAAGTATTAGGAGCTAAAATATCACCGAATTGTATATATTACTACATGTATTTCGAATGTATCCGTGCATCGCCGATGTGACTTAATGTAACATTGTTCTTAAGTGCATCATTATAATTGTTGATAATACTGCAAGGGGTGTGTCAACATTGTCATATAACAAGCAAACCATGATTTACAGTTTTCAACATTAAACCAATTTTAATGCAGCAACTGTACCCTACACCTTTAAAGAGGCATTAGCTGTGATTTCTTTTTTTTTTAAATTTCACCCTTTTTTACTATTTACATTGATATTCAGTAACAAAAAAGAGACATACAAAGGCATAAAAATTCTGACATTTCTATATATTTTATGACAATTGCGTAAGAAAACCGGGTTTGGCACTTTTTCACTTGCAATTGAAATCCTTACTATCCGTATATGATAACCACACTGGACTTGACCTTATTTCACAAAATATATAGGAATATAACATCTTTTATTCCTGTGTATAGTTCTTTTTTTTTATTGTACATCAAGTACAAGTTGTGAAAGTAGAAAAATCAAAATATTTGGGGGATGTTAAACACAGCTAATACCCCTTTAGGGTGACAGTCTTCATCCTCAAGTCATGCCTTTATTGTATACTCGTTATCATCATAAACAGGTCCCATGTAGATAGGATTTTAAATTGCGAGGAAGATTATAATCACTGTCTAAAGGGTGATTGACTTATTTTTTACAAATTGTAACTTTTATATGGGATCCAAGTTTCGACAAAGCGACTCGTCTGGCCATTTTACAAGGTGGTCGACGTTATTCACTTCGTTTAGTTAGCACCCAACTCAAAATGGTCAACTGCGTAATAACTGCAGTTTTCAAGTTACAAATTTTCTTGAATGTAGTGAATTTTACAAATTATCTCTCATCGATACATGAAATAGAACTTCAGTATGCTGAGATCGTGAATAAGATTTGCCTATTAGACTGCAAATCCAGGGTAAAAATTGATGATTCGTTTTCTTTTATTCTTGCGTTCGGTAATTCGAGATCACATGAGAATGAAGGTTTTCTTTTGAAAATAGATATTTGCAAAATGAGACGAATAATAAGTTTATCAGTGATGTTTAAAATAAATTGCATGGAAGATGAAAATCAATAACAAAGCGTACACGATGAAGTTATTCCTGCAGTTTCTATTTATGTCACCTACACACATGTAAGTGTGGAATTAAGTTTATAATGCAAACCATGAAATAAAGATATTTAAATGGAAATAATTAGGGAAATAAATATTTCTTGAGATTTATTTAAATTAGTGAAACACCGCTCTATTCCTTCTTCACCATACGCGCCATGTGGGTGTGGAAAAAGCGGAATCTATATTACCTGACCTACAAAAGAGTATTTATGTATTGTCCGATTCACCAATTGATTATCATACGGATGATTCTACTCACTTTTCGGTTATGTCAAGCTGCACGGGAAAAACAGTAGCGGTACCACATATTATGCGAAAAATAAATTCTCATAATCGATTATCTTTAGAATCTGAATATATCATATAGCCACTATAAACCACTCAAGTGTAGACCTGAAATAGCCTGCCTACATGACTTAAGAATTCAACACTTGTACTCACCTCTGATAATTCTTGCATCAAATTGTATCATTACTGATTCATCTTCAATTTTTATATTTAAGATTTGATCAACAACCACTTTAAAAACTTGACTGACAGGAAATCTGTCAAGATTGTACTCTGTTTGTTTACTTCTGTATAAATAATAATCAGAACGTTTTAAGTTTCGTTTACTTTCTGTCTCTTATAAGATTTGAAGACAAATATTAACTCCTTTTACACGAAACTACATTCAATGGGTATACAACCAACCGGTTAACAATATTCGCCTGATCATCAAGACCGAACATATCACTATCCACAAAACACAATTCTCAGTTGCATTAACTCTGTCACTGTGTTTTAAAATGCACCAAACACCAACGTTCTAGTTTCGTAAAAACATAGGGACAAAGACAAATGCTAAAGAGGGTCGTTTACGTGAATAAGACTTCATTAGTCGAGCTTGATTTTAAAATAGATGTTCCTAATCAAACAGTAAAAACCGAAATGTATTCCTAAATCTATGTAAGAGTAACCACTGTAAAAATTTCTGTAGGATTTGATGAGTTGAGAATTTAAATGAAATATATATATTTATATATATATACATATATGTGTACGCCTGTCATAAAAACAAAGAAAAAATAATTTGTCAGATGACAAAAAAAAAACAATGGTGGTATATAAAAATTAATGTAGAATATCAAAAACAATTCCAGTATATATTTAGAACTTGCCAAAGTAAAGTAAGAAAGTGTTTTTTAATAATACTTGTATTAGGTTTCTTTAGACGTACAATATTTTTTTTTAAACAAAAGAACAATTTATACCTTAGTAATGGCTTATAAATGATATATTATGACATCCACAGAGTCAAATTAGACTAACCAATTTATTTATACAAGAAGCATGGGAAATTACTCATTATTTTTTCTCTTGATTCTAAATGGTTTTATCTATATATTTCTTATGTACTGTAGAGGTTATTTTATTATATCATATACAACTTTGTAGCAAGAGGTATATAGTTGTTTACCCTTCATTTCTTGTTTCTAAATAATAACTTGAGAAGAGATCGTGACATTTAGTCCAAACTTGCTCTCAAGCTTTATTATGATAATATACAGATCACGCTACTTGGGTGTACTCAGATTACATTTATATTCCAGACTTATGTCGATTAATCAAGCGAAAATATGGAAAACCTACCAGTTCCAGACGATAACTTGAGAATTGTTTGAGATATTTTGTTTTTATTTGGTACCAATATCAGATGTCATCAAGATGGCAGACTCAACAAACATCAGTTTATGACCACAAATTACAGATAGAGTTCGATTTTTTCTAAAGTAGATAAGGTGTAGGAAGCGCATAGGGTATATTCTTTAATTAATAATATCTTCACTTGAGGTATCATATTGTTTAAAGTTCGATAGCCCACTTAATTGAAAAACTTGGATTTTGTATGGAAATTATATTTTGTGTCTCATTTTTGTGTGTTTTCATAACTTCATTTGCTTTATAGTTTTTACAATATCACTGTGTATTAAATTTCCTTACATGTTTGACGGCTTAGTAGATTTAAAATAACTTTCGCAATATGATTCGTCACGCAAATCGATGTGTGCATATAAATCTGCCATCTTACATTTCCTATCCCTTTATCAATCTTCTGTGTGATGTGCTTTATGAAGCACGGATACAAATTTAGAAACATAAGACATTACACAAAACTATAAACAAATAGATGACAAATGGTCAAAAACGGACCTTTGGAAGATCCAGAGAGGGAATAAGATACTAAGAGAGAGTTAACATCCCCTGTTAAAGCCGCCGTGAGTTTTCAGTAAAATCGACATTAAAACAAATAAAGGATAACTCGCAGTAACAATCGGTTTCGTCAACAAATACTTTTAAGTAAGCATTTCAACTTCTCCGCAAGCAATTTGCATCTATAACATGTTTGTGATCGTTACGGGTATCACTTCCTAGAAGGTTGTATCACGTTAAACGACTCTTTTTGTATTGAAACCAGATTATTTCAATATTAGTGAAACAAAGAAAGCAACTGTGAAACATGTATGTACGAGCGAATTACAGAATATAATGAGCTTCAACGTTGCCAATAAAACAGCACGTGGGCAATTAGCCGGAAGCATCCTTAACTAACCGAGTTCAAATAATCATTAATTCATCACAGTACATATTAGTTTTGACAGACCTGTCTGCTTGTTATTTGTTAACTGATGTAGATAATCTCTCTCTCTCTCTTTCTCTCTTCTCTCTCTCTCTCTCTCTCTCTCTCTCTCTCTCTCTCTATATATATATATATATATATATACTAGATTTCAACAGATGAAGTCTTACTGACAGAAGTTATTGGAATCTATAGCTTTTGCGAAACTAAAGCTTTGGTTTTATGCCATTGATATATATAGCTGGTATGTTAAAAGAACTACAAAATATGACAAATTGTAATATAAAATTTAACATTTTCTCTTTTTCTATTCCTTCTAGTACTTATAAGTCATGAAACACCACTAAAACAGATTTCAGCATTCCAATTTTCCGTTAAGAGTTCGAACATAACTGACGTCACAGTAACAAATATGGCGGATTGGTTCGTGCTGGGAGTCGATTGTGATACACGAGTTATCCCAATGAATATAACATTCGCTTTGAAAAGCGAGATTCGAACATGTATCACCTTAAGGTATTCGACATTTCCTACCAAAAATGGTATATTTGATTTGTTTAATCTATCTCACTATGCTGTAGCTTATCTTTGTCGAATAATCAAAAATTTCATAACTTAGGAGTCAATGTTCGGGTCAATGTTTTAGTAATCTTCGGACCTTAGAGGTACAATATAAACTGGCATCTCAAACAAAGTATTTATAAATATACCGCCAATGATTACGGTCATTTTGGGAAGTTTTTTGAGTGTCATTAAACAGTATAATATAGGAGCATAGGTATACAATGGTATATTGGTCACATGTCTACAAACACAACGAGTCTAAAATGAATCATAACAGGGTTGACAGACTTGTTTTGGCAACAAAAATATTAGAGCTTCAGTAATACATGGTGTCACGTTTTACATGTGTATAACCTGGTCCAACCCCGTTTTGCATTTGCAATTATTTCTCATATTGATAACATTTTTATGTCCAAGTTGTTATTCTAATGGCAAGGATTTTCAGTTTTCCATTGGTACTTCGTTTTTACTTTGGAAAAAGCACCAGATAGTTTGCTTATTGACAGACCCCGGATGTGCTTCTTTACCGTGATAGAACTATAATTTACAATAACTTATTGTCAAATATTTGCTTTAAACAATTTAGGTCAATATAGCTTGGTGTTTTGGGTATATCTATCATATGTTAAATGTACAAGTATTAATGTTTGATATATCATTTCTTCAAAGATGTGTTGTGGTATGTAAGCAGTCATTAAATCTACTGATAATATGTCTAATCTATCAAACGTAGGTAATCAGATTCTCTCATTCCCATTTCAGCATGAAAATATCAGATGACTCCGCCATATATATTGTATCAAAGAAAATTTGCACGCCACCAGGTAATATATACAATGCAATAAATTCCTAAAGTAAATCTTTATATGGAGAGAGTAAACGCATTATATGAAAAGTTCAGAAAAAAGGGTTGTGATGTGAGAAGGTAACGTAAATGTGAGAAGAACACATCTTAAGGTGTTAAAAAAAAGAAAAAAGCCAATAGAGAACTAAGATGAAAAAGTAGAGTTTGATTAATCACGGTAAAAACGCATTGGGGAACTATTTCACCATATCATGAGGATATTGGTATATATATATATTTATATAATACAGGTTGAAAATTAATACTATCAATAATTCTTATCGAACACGATGATAGTAATTATAAGTTTACGGCCTAGGAATACTGGTCAGTCTAGTATTGCAACCAGAAACATGGCTTGCATGCTTTTTAGGTATTTGTCATTAGCCCATTCGAGAATTGTGCTGTAAAGTCTTATTTTCCTACCCGTCCAACCAAAGTATATGCTATTGCATTAACATGCTTACATTTGTCTCTACCGTATTCAGTTTGACATTGTAGATGGACTATATATACATGTGTATGCTTCGCATGTATTATATATTTTATGCACTCCATGTGCATAAATTGTATTTTGTGTAATAAACATTTTCTCTATCCTATTCACATTCTGACATTGTAGTTGGACTTTTGTAGGCATAGTATGTATCAAATATTATATATATGTACTTTATGGGAATAAATTATATGATTATATGTAATAAATGCGCATTTGAAGCTTTTACCTATGAAAATGTTTTGTTTTCTTTTGAATGAGGTTGTAAATATTTAAATGTTCGGTTGAGACTCGTCAAATTTAGAGAATATATATATAATTTTGATTTAGATACATACATGTTCACATGACAAGTACAGTACAGTAATACTTATACAATATAAACATCACAATACACTACACCAGACAGTTAATATCTTGCACTCACTCTTTCATTTGTTATTTGTGTGACGTGGACAATACTTTGGTTACTGCCCATAAAGCGTTGTTGTTTGAAAAAGTATGGGGTAAATGTAATATGTGTTAGAATGGAATATACGACCAATACCTCTCATACATTCAGATACTGAAGTGCATGCTGAAACTTCTATAATTAAGAAACAGTCATTCCAGTCCCAATCTACCCTCCGAGGAGTAATGTTCATAAATAAACTTTTCTGTACTCTCTTAATGCGTATCCGTATGAACTTTCATCGTATTGTCAAAGTACTATCCCAGCTAATTAGTTAAGTAATCGGGAGAAACATCCGACGCATCGATCTATTTATAAACGCGTAAGATAATATGATAATGATACGAATTCGAAATAGAAGCTGCGTGAAAATCAAACAAAACTCTTCGTATTGCGAGTTCCGACAGCAACGTATCAGTAAGTAAAAAGTATCTTTAGCAATTCTTACATATCATTAAGCTAAAAATGCTATAAGACTACAGCCTATCAGAATCAAGTATTTCAATGCAATTAAGCGACTGTCGTAGCAAACGTCGACGCACCTACTAGTGTTCGAGTACGATGGTTGCCAGTTTCTAGTCAGATTTTAGATTCAATTAAGATTTTCCTACCTTATTGTATTGGAGTTCTCCATCTGTTGTGCTCTGTCCCAAGTGTAATCGTTTTATGCTCCTTCGCATACTGCTATTTCCTGTGCCCTTTTTTCGTGTCACTTTAGGTTTTCTCACAACAATCCTGAGTTTTGCTTGCCATATTGCTTCTGAATGTTGGCGGTCACGTGGTTGCGCTGTAGAGCGAAATTTTTATGTTTTGTACACCTGAGTAAATTGAAGTCCCCTAATAACTAGAGGTAAAAGATTACAATAACGTCCAGCAAATTACAATAATGTCCCAAGAATGTGACTTTGACCGTTTTCTAAAAAATTGTCTTATTTTCTGTTTGTGTTCAGGAGACCCAACCCCATGTTGTTATATTTTACTATACCAATTCTGTTTCCTTTCAAATAGCTGGTAACGAGCGTCGTCCTGTTGGCAGGTGCGTCATCATGGGTGATATCATTCTTATAATTGTAGTCGGCATTTGTATAGTGATCTACTGTCGCTAATCATTGTCTTTATAGATTTGACCAGTTACACCCATATGCTCTGGTACAGAACTTTGAGAAACGGGGCTTATAGCTTAAAGTTTACATAACCCTATGGACAGACCATTTTATACACATGATCTGAAGTCTTGAATCATATTTTCCGATTCATACCTTATTATTGCAATTATTTTCAGTTTAAAAAATAAGTCCATTTTTCATCAATAACTACAGTTTCAATCAATCTTCGTTGGTCTCTTGTCAGTATAAAATGGACAATAGATCTACCGCCTCTTATATCTGACCTTGTTTTTGCTTTTCCGTAGGAAAATGTGGTAGACGACTTGCAAAGGCTTTCCCGAAATACAGTAATTTGAAAAAGATTAATGTTTAGGTTCGCAATATCATCAATGTATATTGGGCATCTTCCACGCTTGTATTTTGCAGCAACAAAGTCTTTTAGTCAAACGCATTCAGGGGGTCACCGAAGTCATATTCAACAATCTTTCTACCCTCTTTAAACCCATCTTGTAAGTGTGAAGTATAGAAAAGCTCCATTTCCATTTACATTGTCTTGATTGGTTTTGATGCCACGTGCAACCAAGAAACACACGAATCTTAGAAATTGTGTTCAGCCTTTACACACTTAATAAGACCCCATGTCTGAAACTTGTAAAGATACGATTTCATTTTATCAATGACAGGCGTCAGGATTATAGTTATACGACCTAACAGTAGAAGCGCATTTTGCTCAGCTTTACATTGATACTCAGCTTACCATTTTCGATATTATTTTTTTTATTAAACAAGTATATGAATTTATATATATGAGGGTTGTCAACGAGTAACCGGTTGACTGGTAACTTTTATCCCTAGGTACATACCCAGTTCCCCAAGCATTAATTTGTCCCCTACATGGGTCATGTATTCTGGATCACCCTATTATAATTGTCATATCGTGGAATAAAAATAAAATACCTTCGTACAGCTAAATATCATTATGAGAGCATCGCCGACCATCATCCGGTTTTTCTTGCTATCTATCCAAATGAAAATTGTATATCGGGAAAATCGTATAACACTTGAATACTGTATGCTATCCATGAACCTATTCTTTGAATTTTTTTTTGATGTTCCACGGCAGTATTACATCGTTGCCCGAGTAACCAAGTGCTCGATCGGAAAAACAGTCGGTTAACCGGTTGCTAGAAATAAACTGATTTGACAACCATAATATATGTTATTTATTATTTGCTCAAGATTATTTATAAAATTTTTAAAAATGTAGCTACATTTAACCGTAGTTTAAGTTTTCTTTCAACTATATATCATTGCAGATTCTAGAAAATATTTCGAAACGAACAATTTCACGGAAATAACTAGCCCTATGTATCCAGGAAATTATGGAGACAACATGAATTGTACATATATAATTTATACGACAACCCGTATGCCTCTTTATTTGAAGGTAAAACATGTTAAATTATATATATATATATATATATATATATATATATATTATATATATATATATATATATATATATATATATATATATATATTATTTTAGGAGGATATTAAATCCATATCAGACTGTTGTTTTATCGTGGTACTCACAATAGTCGTATTTATTTAATGTTTATTGTTTATCAGTTGCATACAAGCATTCCTAAAATATTTCTTTATCCACATCATTCCGAGAACAATTAATCTATTATGACCCATTTTCCAGGGAACTGTTTTCCAATTTTTTGTCGGTAGAGGTACAGTGCTCTAGTTTCATCGCAAAAGCCCCATAACATATTAGTACAACAGGTGTCAAACTGGTTTAAACCTGTACAAATACATTAAACATCTCAAAATGTAAAGACTGGGCACTCAGCCTTCCATATTGTTAGATATATAGTCAAGAAAAACGCAACTTAGAAAATGGGAGATAAATATAAGAGCAGTGTATAGTACTTTATAATTATTAAGAATATTGTCCGTTGTCAAGTATTCTTGCCGTTGTCAAGTATAGTTGCCTTTATCAAGTATTGTTGCCGTTGTCAAGAACAGCATGGATACTACACTTATTAGATAGCATGTATGCTATGAAAACCAAGAAGCTGAAACGCTCAAATCAAATCATAATATATCTTGAATATAGCATGATTATTTAAATTCTGTTCATATTGCGAGATATTTTCATATAACCATACTAGACTATAATATTTTCTGGAAATATTTTTATCAGTTTCAGAAATTTGATCTAGAACCACCATACGAACACACCTGTTATGATTTTGTCATAATACAAACAGAAAACTACAAATCTGGGAAACTTTGTGGATCAAAGAAAGCTTCAGAATTACTTGATATTAACATTTTATCAAAGAAAGGACAAATTTCCATTGAATTCATCAGTGATGGGAAATTCGTGAAGACAGGATTCAAAGCAGTTGCATATGCCATGTATGAAAGCGGTAAGCAATATGATTGGTGCAGAATATGTCTATATAAATATATTTAAGCAGACATGTAATAGTCGGTTAATCCCATTTACCCTTGACGTCATATGTCCTAGACAATCTATTGATTTATACTTTGGTATCTGAGATTTTTTATATTTAGGCACATAGCATGGTCTACTGTCATAACTTAGGAGTTGGCAAGTTAATATTGCTGATGAAATTTTTGCGGTATTTAGATTAAAACTCATTCACTCCCAAATTATGACAGTAGACATTATCATTCTTTGAAATGGGTGAGTTCGAATGGCTACCGGGGCCGATGAGTTAAAATCAATTTCAGTACTGTTGGAAAATAAGGAGAAAGCAAACATAACTTAAAACGAACTGGAACGTTGATCCTTTTTATCTCTTAGACTAAAATCTTTTTTAAGTGCTGTGCAGATATATAAAGGGCACAAATAATTTTTGAACATGTTGACCGTCTGCAAGAAATACTCAAATAATCGGAATCAGTGGAAACCTAACTGAACTTTAAAATATTTTATTTCAAACAAATCAACGATAAAGTCTTTGATATGTCAAACTGGTAATTCTTTGTTGCACACGAACCTGAAAACTTTTTTATCAAAATTGAAGCTGAAACATGAGGTTTGGGCATGTATACACAAAACGCCATTCTACTGGCATTTGTTTCTAGAATACAGATGTTTGTCACCTAAATTCAAATACAAACACCTCCACTTCCAGGCGTACATACGTGTTTGTTATTACGTTCAGTGTATTGCACTATCAAGCACGCAGAACAATCTTGGCATGCATAGCTGTGTAGCCTGAAATCAATATGTTTACGATTGGTTGGTGGAACTTCATCATGTTCATGAAGCAATGAAATTGTGTCTTGCATTATAAAAAGTCTCGGTTTAAAACAAACAAAACCGTCTAACTAAGTAGCAATATAACTTGTTTATAAAATGTTAATTTTAAATGGATTGCAAGAGAAGGTTGCATGAAGCTTTAAAAGTGAAAGCAAAGTCTTTGAAAGCAACGTATAGGCTTTTATGTTCACATACCATTTGCAAAAATATCACCGTATTTTTAATGCTCTAAAATCATGCCATATAAATAATAAGCCGGTTGAGCAGACGTTCCTTTTTGGCGACGCCCAGCTTTGTCCTTGATAGTCAAGGTTGAAAAATAATGTTTTTTTTAATTGTTTATTTTTATCAATAAGTTCTAAGAATAATTCATAGGCGTCTTTTATAGTCGATCTGGAAGAGTAAATTTTCTTTCCCGTGCTTCTGTCCAAAATATGCAACTGTGGCAATTAGAGGTGTTGAAAAAATAACTTGTTATTTTGAAATTGGCAAAAAAGACATGTTCTGAGACGGTGTTCAAAGAAATCAGTGAAATGCATTATATTTTTAGATTTCATTTATACAACTGTACAGGTCCTATGTCATTGTGTCGTTGATAAATAATTAAAATAATCTTACATGGATGCGTTGCATGGATAACCGAACATCTATCCAAATGTTAAAAAGTTGCAAAATTCTTGGAAAACCCTCGGATGGACTCTCAAATTCTTACCACGAGGGTTGAGATTTCCCTTGATTCTGAACACACCCGTAATTGATTTACTACTATGCTTCAAACACATATTTATTCATTTAAGTAAAATATTATGCACCTTTTTATAACCTTCGTTATAAGATTATATTTTGAGGTCAAAGCGCGTGTAGCTTGTCTACACCCAAGTGTGTGAACAGAGGAAATATGACTTGGCAAAATGGATACGGCTGTCCAATATAAAATTCTACATTAAAGCTTTGTGAGCTAGAAAATAAACATGCGATTGACACACTGTCATTTCTCTGTGCATGCCAGAACATACATACACTTCGACATAACATAATAAAAGCTACAAAATTTGATAACTCGTATCAGTTTTTTCAGTATTTGAATTTCAGAATCAAAAGTAATCTATAGAATGTTCAAACAATTAGATATTTGTTGTAATTATGATATAAAACCATATATTCAGGTGTTATATGGCTTCTTGTTGCTTGGTTTCAGAATCTTTCTTTCATTAGATCACGAATGTATTGTGCTGGGTATAAATCAGATCAATGGATAATTGACACATTAGCTTAAAACTTCAGTTCTCTAAATGTCAGATAATTGATTCAAATACATTTTGGTATATTATTTAGTCAAATTTCAATTTGGATTGTCTCATACAGTAATAGAATAACTTTGCAAAATTTTCTTTTTCTCTGTACTCCGCTATAGAGAGATAACTTTTAAAAGAAATTGAATGGAAAGGATAGATCCAAGAATGCATACACTTCTTTGTTTATATAAATCCACAACAATTGTTCTCCTGCTCTTCTGTCCTACAACAGTATTTTTAGTGAAATATATGTATCAGTCAATTTCGTTCTAAGGAATCTATTACTATTACTAGGTATAACTGACGTACAATTTCGTCATGGGGTTACATATATATATGTAAAGCACAAAACAGAAATAACAACCCACCTACAAAGTCGACATGTCTGGGGTTCGAATCCTCGACGTACGGCACCAACTGCCTGGTTCCCATGCTCGACACCCTAAACGCTCGGCCATCTACGCATTGAGCCAGGCAGTTGGTCTCGTAGGTCGAGCGTTCTAACCCCAGCCGGTGAGTTTGTAAGTTCCTTGTTATTTTTGTTTTTGTGCTTTAAGTATGATTTATTCACTCAGATAGTATCATTTGTGATCCAAGGTCCATATATATATATATATATATATATATATATATATATATATATATATATATATATATATATATATATATATATATATATATATATATATATATATATATATATATATATATATATATATATAAACTGGGTCCAAGTGTTATTGATTCATAAATGTTTAAATTTAAAATGATTTAAATTTTAGGTCATTTGAGTCAAAGACTAAAAGGTGACCTACTGATATCGTTGTTTGTCCGTCGTTATGCGGTGTCGGCTTTCCATTGTGCGTCTTCAATTCTAAAATTGTCTTAAGCTAAGATAGTCATTTTTTATTTTACAGTGGTTACTCTTAGACGGATTTCGGCTATACTTTTAGAGATATTATTTGGCCTTGTATGATACCACTTTATCTTTAGAAAATACACATACTTTTCAAATTGGACCTCACCTGATGAAGTCTAATTGACAGAAACGATATCATCTTGAGCATTACAACTTTGGTATTATGTTTATAATATTGGTAAATATATATATATATATATATAATATATATATATATATATATATATATATATATATATATATATATATATATATATATATATATATATATATATAAATATATATATATATAATTTTCTCTTATCTTATTCTACTAGGATGCAATTCTACAGTGCATGATATGAATGGAACGCTTTCAAACTTGGATTTCCCGGGTATTTACCAAAGAGGTGATAAGTGCAGTGTTTATATACGCGTTCCTGACAATTATTTAGTAATGTTATTGTTTGATTATAACAACATTATCTCGGAGAATGGGACTTTGTGTGATGGTGGCTATATTAGTATTACATCCATTTTAAACAATAGCACTACGGTGACTCATGGCAAATTTTGTGATGAAAATTCAAAGTCTTCCAGTGTAATTTATTCACGTTCTTCAATCGTTCTTATTCAAATTGTCACACTGGAAACAAACAAAAACAATGAATTCATGTTAAGGTATTATGGAATACAGAAATGTAAAAATGTAACATTTTCCAAGGATAACGGATCTATACGCAGTCTTAATTTTCCTCAAAATTACTTAAACAATCAAGAATGTTTCTATGTCATTAAAGTCGTCACTGATAACACCGCAGTTGAACTTTTGTTTAAAGAACTGTATACGGAATCACGTGATGATAAATTTGGTGAGGGGCCATTTTGTACTTTAGATTTTGTAGAAGTTTATACAGACAAAGGCGTTTATCGATTGTGTGGCTATTTAAAAGGCAATAGAAAATCACAAAAATATGTATCGCTATCTGGAACTATAGTAATTAGGTTTTTCTCTAACGAAATTATTGGGAAGAGAGGATTTTATGCAGTCTGGAGAGCGGTTTCCAAAATATCAGTGTACCACAGTTGTGACCAATCTTTGGAAACTCCAAATTACAGATTTGAAATAATACGGGATCCAATGAGCTGGGAAAATGGTAACAAAGAATGCCGAAGTAAAGGTGGTGTGTTGGCGATAATTAATGATGCCCGCTTACAGCTTTTGCTGGAGAGCTTTTTGAAACAAAGGTATACATACGTGTGTGTGTATGTGTATGTGTGTGTGTGTGCCACTTTATTAACTGTACGGATTTATTTATAAATAAGGAATTATAAGCGCTATTTCAACATGCAAGTCAAAACAATGTTGGATTACAGGATATGTTTGTGAATCATGATAAATATATTATGAAACCCAGTGATATCATTGATTCATGATCGTTAAAAAATAAAATGATTCTTAGTGTTTACATTTTAAGTCATTTGAGGCAAAGACTAAAAGGTGACCTATTGTTCTCGTCGTTTGCCTGTCGCTGTGCGGTGTCCATGTTTCCGTTGTGCATCTTTTGGTGTTACTTTTTTACATATTTTCAACTAATCTGATTTGAATTACTCAATATTTCTTGTCGCTGCCGTCTAAAATTTGGTCAGCTGCTTATCCTATCTATTGATTTTATTGATCCATCGTATCAAGTTGTGGCATGACACAATTGCATCTACGTGTCTGTTTCCATTATGAATTCGAAAGAAAACTGATAAACTCGCTGATTGGCTGACGGCTGTCAAAGAATATATGACATTCCATATAAGGAAAACACTACTCTTCATGATTGTCAGTCAATCATATTTAAAACCTAGTTAGGTTTTTCTTATGTAGAATGTCGCATTATCATACATCGTAAACCAAAGAAAACTTCAGCTTCCGATGGAATTTTGCCATATAAGCAAAGATACATAGCAGGATCTATCAAATGTTCTACCAAAACCTTTATCTTTACTCCTTACCAAGATATTGACAGCCGTTAAGGAGAAACTTCAACAATACTGCACAGTTGCTTATTCCAAAAAGGGTGTAAATCAGATGTGGATACATAATAATTCTAAACAGCTTTTAGAAAATTTGAAGGCACACAATTTTTCTCGAATTCGCAGTATCAAAACTTATGACTTCTCTACTCTTTACACAACAATTCCACATAAAAAAATAAAAGAAGGACTTTTTAGCATCATAGACAACTGTTTTTTCACTACAGGTGGTACTCGAAAATTTAAATATCTAGTGATTGGCTATCAGGATACTTATTTCGTCGAACACCACTCTGATTCTAAACATAAATACACTGAAGTTGATATAAAAGACATGCTGGAATTTCTAATAGACAATATATTTGTAATGTTCGAAGACGTGGTTTTTCAACAAACTGTTGGCATTCCTATGGGAATCAATTGTGTCCCATTATTGGCCGATCTATTCCTTTATTAATACTAAGCAGACTTAATTCAGAAACTGCTGAATCAAAAGAAGAAAAAGATAGCGATGTCCTTTAATTTGACATTTAGATATATCGACGACGTTTTGTCAATTAATAATGGCAATTTCCATACATATGTCAATGCGATATATCCCAGCGAACTAGGTAATTAAAGATACAACAGAATTAAGCGCACACGCTTCATACTTAGACATTTTACTTAATATAAACACAGACGGGAAATTAGCAACTAAGCTATACGACAAACGCGACGATTTCGGCTTTCCCATCGTAAATTTTCCACATTTAAGTAGTAATATCCCTCAGTCACCCGCATATGGAGTTTATATTTCACAAATGATCCGATATGCCAGGGCGTGTACAACATATGAAGATTTCATATACAGAGGTAAACTACTCACTGACAAATTATTGACACAGGGATATCGAAAATCACGTTTAGTGTCAACGTTCCGCAAATTTTACGGTCGGTGTAATATTATTATTTGCGGTTACTCTGTTTCACTAAGTGAAATGTTGAGTTGCCTTTTCGTTGGCGGTTGTTAAGACGTCTGTACGTGACGAGGATACATTCCTCACGTATTTCAGTGGACTTGACTGTGGACTCACGGCGGTTGTGACCGGTCGACAGGGGATGCTTACTCCTCCATGGCACCTCATCCCACCTCTTGGTTTCCAGAGGTCCGTGTTTGTCCATTTTTACCGGGTTTGTATCTATGCCCTGGACATTCTATTAATTTATACTTTGGTATCTGAGATTTTTTATAACTTTAAATATTCTTCTTTTCCCTCCGTTAGGAATTGATTTCTGATGAAAATGTCAAAAATTACAATAACATCCCTGAAATGAGGTTCATCTTTTGTATACCTTAATGTTGAGTTAATTTCTGTTTACAATGAGAATGGTAATTAACTCGAAAGTGATTGAATTTTGTATTCAGCGATATATAATGAATTATCTAAAGATTACTTTGACAAAATTTTAATGTTATAGGATCAAAGGTCAAAGTCGCATAGATCTTATTTAGTGCAAAATACTATTTTTATAATGTGCAAGACATTTTCATGTTTTTAAATTTATATTTCAGTGAAAATTGTACATTTCCGGAAGACTCGTTTTGGATAGGTGCTACAGATAGAAAGAAGGAGCGCGAGTTTACTTGGGCAGATGGAGAACGACTGGAATTTAACAGTATGTTAACTTCACTTTAAAATGATTGGGAGAGAGAGAGAGAATGAGAGAGAGAGAGAGAGAGAGAGAGAGAGAGAGAGAGAGAGAGAGAGAGAGAGAGAGAGAGAGAGAGAGAGAGAGAGAGAGAGAGAGAGAGAGAGAGAGTATTATCGCTATTTATTCATAAGTCTCCCTCTACTATAGATTGGTTTCCGGGATGGATGTTATACAACAATGCAAATAGGCAACCGAGCGATGATGGCTTCTCAGATGAAGACTGTATTGAAATAAGAAGAACTTATTATTACCCAGAAAAAGGAATGGGTTTTACAAAAAACTATTACTGGAACGATAGGGATTGCGATGCAAAAAATCCTTACATCTGCCAACAACCGAAGAATGCTGGTATGTTTACTGAATTGTAAAGTAGTATCGTACTAAATTATGTCAAACTCGTGGTGTCGCACAATTAAGATCCATTGCGATGCCTATCTGGATAGCGATTTTATTAACACATTTAAATTTACATGATTATTTTCTTTGTTTCTGACATGCGAATTGTCCATTTTAAAAATCAAGATGTGTTCTTAATTAAACCTTGTAATATATATTTGCTTCTACCTGAATTTTATTTTTCCAATCACATGGGGTTTGTTTCAACTTTTACAAGTACTGTTTACATGGTAATTCTATGTAGTCTCACAAAGTCTAAATCTTTCAAAATATATTACATTCCTTTGAAAACTGTTAAAGGAATTGTAAGTTAGGTTTAAGTATGCATTTAAAAAGTTGACCAATATCTTTCAAATAAGTCTCATATGAGACTTGCTCATACGGAAAACATAGTCCCTAAAATTTGTTCAATATTCTACTTTTTATATTTAGATTACACTAACATATTATTTTTTACATTTACTCTACTTTTTTTTTTGTCAATCACATATATAGCCAAAGTTAATGGTTATTTATTTACGGGTGATGATAATGTATTCGTAGGAAATTGTCAGAAGGTATTGATCTCTTACACGTAGTTCGTTTGAATTTACCCTACGTTCTTTTCCTTTCTTTCAGTCACATTTCCGGCGAGTCCTTTAATTAACATGTGTGATGATGTACATGAATTAAATACCGTAACCCGCAACGTGGTGATTAATAATCCCGGATTTCCAGAAGCATATGTTGATTTTCTAAATTGTAGTATCATTGTCAAGGCACCCGTGGGATACATTCTTGATTTCAACTTTTTACACTTTAGTTTAGAATATGAAAACAGGTGAATATATGTTATGTATTTTCAGCATATGTAATAATCATTTGTAACAGTTAAGTATTCAATTGACATCTATCTCAATTTATATTTTCCCGGCAGTATGTTGATATATAATCATGATTATTTTTAGCTAGCGCAAATACCAAGAATAACTCTTAATATTATAGTCTGTGTCACGCGTGGAATACATAATACATTGTGTACACCACACTATTCGACAAACATGATGATTTCGGCATTTGTTTTGTCAGCAACATCCTTTTTACGCCTGTATATGATGTTTATGTGTCGCAGGGCATGTTCGATATATGAACATTTCATATACAGAGGCAACCTACTTACAGATAAGTTATTCCACAAATGAATCTAAAATCGCGTTTAATGGCAACAATTTGCTAATTTTTTGGTCGATATAATCCCCTTGTTTGCAATTACAGTGTTTCACTGAATGAAATGATGAATTGCTACTTAAGTTGGCTATGCATTTGGATCTATTTTTAGACCTTGTATGATACCACTTTTCTTCTAGAAAAGCTATTTTAAATTGGAGCTCAACTGATGAAGTCTCATTGACAGAAATGATCGTCTTGAACATTATAACTTTGGTATTATGTTTATAATATTGATGATATTCGTTAAATCGTCTTTACTAGCTGCGCTTATGTGATTTGAAATTGATTGAATATGAACTCGAGGCGGTTGTGATGGTCGACAGGAGATACTTACTCCTTCCTGGCATTTGATCCTACCTCGGAATTTTTCAAAGGTCCGTGTCTGATCAATGTTCTCTGGATTCATATATTTTCGTGAACCTGGAAATAAATGTCTTAGTTTCAGTGATTTTTTTTATATTTCAGATGGCAGTTTACACAGTACAGCACGATGTATATTTCATACCTATACTTTAGATGTCAGCATTTTTATATTTAAATTTTACAGTGCTATGTATATTTCCATTGTCGGTTTACATTTTACAGTGCTATGTTTATTTCCGTCGTCGGTTTACATTTTACAGTGCTAAGTATATTTCAGATGTCGGTTTACTTTTTGCAGTGATATGTATATTTCAGATGTCGGTTTACATTTTGCAGTGCTATATGTTTCACATGTCGGGTACACTTCACAGTGCTACGTATGTTTCGGGTGTTGGTTTACATTTCGCAGTGCTATGTATGTTTCAGATGTCAGTAAACATTTCGCAGTGCCATGTATGTTTCAGATGTCGATTTACATTATACAGTGCTACTTATCTATTTTAGGTGTCGATTAAAATACTTCAGTGTAATTCATATTTCAAATATCGGTTTACAAACTACAGCATGATGTATATTTTAGATGTCGGTTTACATACTGCAGTTAAATGTATATTTCAGATGTCGTTTTGATAGCTTAACTATTTCATCAGTACCAACAAATAAAGATGCTGTTATTTATTGCGGCCACAGAAATGATGAGTTGAACGAAATGCACTGGAAATCACAGACGAACGTTGTGTTATTACGTCTGATATCGGATCATTCTAAAACATCCACTGGGTTCTCCATTAACGTTACAGCAATATCAGGTAAGAATTGTTTGTTTAATGTCCCACTCAAGAATCTTTTACTCATATAGAGACGTCACCGGTGAAGGGCTTCAAATTTTGGCCTATGCTCGGCACTTACGGCCATTGAGCAGTGAGGGTTCTTAAACGTGCCGACAGCTACTGTGACACGGGACCTCGGTTTTTACTGTCTCATCCAGAAGACAGGAAACCAACCTGCCGCTGGATGGACTCGAACTCACGACCTTACGATCAAGTGTCGAGCGTGCTAACGACTGAACCAGGCCGGCTCGGAAGAGAGAGAGAGAGAGAGAGAGAGAGAGAGAGAGAGAGAGAGAGAGAGAGAGAGAGAGAGAGAGAGAGAGAGAGAGAGAGAGAGAGAGAGAGAGAGAGAGAGAGAGAGAGAGAGAGAGAGAGAGATTTTAATTGATGAATATTCCTATACAACTTCATTATTGTTTTACAAAATTTCCCTTACATACCAGATCGAATGCAAATTTGCATTAAAGTTCACATCTGTTTAAGGGCGCGTGCCTATAAAGGCATCCAAGCATAACATTTGCCAACTTTTTTATACTGAATAAGCCCCTTATAAAGGCCACTTATCTCACATGGCTACTTTTGCCTGTTGCCTTGAGTGGTCTTATAGACAAGTTTAACTGTACGTTTTATACATTTTTTCGTTTTAATTTTGGACAACATTTGGCATAATTGTTATTCTGGTATGCATTTTGTAATCAACTAATGCACAGACATCAATTCAGACTTGAAGGCTTTTTTTCTTTCACAGTTCATAATTTTTGTTTGTCTATTTATCTTTATAAAACATATCTGTTTCAAACCTTTCCTTTATCAATTACTTAGATCTTGGGGCGATAGTCTTCTTTCAATGTTTACATTTATGATATACTATATTTCTATGCTACAGCTTTCAAATTCTCCGACCAGAAGAATTGTACTACTTATCCAAACTGTCACACAATGTATGTTGAGGAGCCGGATGTATTTGATAATGCTTATTCACATTGTCTGTTGAACAATATGACAATTTTACAAAGTTTTAAAGACACTGATTTGTTCAATTTGGTGCAATTTTTGGCGACAATCGTAGGTAAGGAATCACAGTGTTGTTACGACCTCATTTGTAATTTTATTTTTGAAATAATTCTTTCGAATGAGATCCACCGCCATGTATCTATTTTACATCATATGTAGAGTACTGAAACTGAATAACGGATGATAGCGGCATTGTCCATCAGGTAAAGGAGACTTTTTCTTGTATTGGTTAAATTAAATTTCATACCAGTGAATGATTTATGACAAAGCTAATACGTGTACGGTACAGTTCGGGTTAGATTAGCGGAAAGCTCACATGTCTGAAATATAGAGTTTGATATGCAATATCCCCAATTTTTAAAATATTTTTTTCAAGTCACTTTTCTACAGTATATAACAGAAATATGACATGATATTCACAAAAAATATCAACACAAACTTTCATATATGTAAAGGTATTAACACAAAATGAAATGCTGATAATATAATAACATAATCAATTGTAGGATTCAACGCAAGATTAAAGTCACCACAGATGATAACATTATTATTATCAAACTCATCAATGGTATCTGAGATTTTAGAAAAAACAATTAGGAGTATCCTGGTTAGGCCCATAAATATTTATAAGTGTAATGTGATATTACCTTCAATATCAAAATCTAAAGCTCAAAATTATCTGAATGATCTTTTTTTCTTTATGAACTTTACACTCAAAATTGTAACGTAAAAGTATAGCAAATCCACGCGGATTTCCGCTAAAAGAAGCAAAGAACGCCTTATAACCCCATTCATTTCTAATTAAATCGTCTTTGATTTGAGTAAAATGTGTGTCTTGGAGACAGAAAATATTGCTCTTAGTATTTCTAAGATAAGAAAAAAAAAACAACATCTTTACGCTTTTCTGTATTTGAAAGACCTTGAACATTAGCTGATATTACCTTAATTCCCTCTATCGTACTAACAGGGCATTTTCTTCTACCAATCCCCACCTAGATGAGAGATAAGGACAGGAAATAAGAGAAGAAGTGTGTAAAAAGTGATAAGAGAGTAGAAAAACAGACAAAACATATATATATATATATATATATATATATATATATATATATATATATATATATATATATATATATATATATATATAAATATAGTACACATAACACACACTCATGTATGAAATAAGAGAAGAAGTGTGAAAAAAGTGATAAGAGAGTAGAAAAACAGACAAAACATATATATATATATATATATATATATATATATTATATATATATATATATTATATAGTATATATATATATATATATAAATTACACATAACACACACTCATGTATGAAAACATAATAACAGGAACAACAGAAAATGCATGTCATAGAAAAAAACCAAACATTCAATGTAAGATATTAGGTATGGCTTATTCAATGTTTTTTCTTCACTGAAATACATTAAAATGCTCTTGAAAAGTAAGGTTCTGGTAATATTTCTGTATCCAATCATAGAAGATATTAAGTACATAATTGTACATATGATAAAATGGAAAGAACTAGAAAACTCTTGTAGTGACTACAATTACCAAAATGTAATGGTTTCCCCGTTTCCTTTAATTCCACCTTTTGTCCAGTATATACATCGATTCTTTAACTTAATCTTGTGTATTTGAGATTCAAATAAAGATTTGTTTTTCTTTAGAACAAACATACTTTTTCAGATGATTCAAAGATAAGCATTTGGGGCCGAAAGATGTCACAAACAGAAAACCCCATGCTCGGTAAGTTGCGACCGCTCTGATCTACACGGTCTTAAGATTAGAAGCTAACTAAATGGAAACATTCCTTGATTAAACAATTGAGACAAATATAATTTCTTTAGTTGAAGTATGGTTGATTCAATACGATGAATGGTGATTTAACGCGGGCGCGTGACTAAACCTTTGCTACATGCCGGAATAACTGCTGTAGCTCCAGACTCGATGATTGTTTTAAATGTCGAACCATTATGGAGTTTGTTATACATGCTCGCCCCTATATATATATATATATATATATATATATATATATATATATATATATATATATATATATATATATATATATATATATATATATATATATATATATATGCAGAGTATCTTGGTAACTTTGACCGCTTTCAGTCTCTCCCTCTCCGTGGATCAGTTGACTCTCCTCGGATCCCGAGTTGGAAGGTCCATCTTGTAGAGTTGCCCGCCGGCTCAACATGGTAGCTCTGGTATAATTTGAGAGTGAAAACTGCAAATGGACAATTGCAAGAAATTCCAAATGTGGAAAAATTCAAAGTTGGCCTAAATAGTACTTTTTATATAGAAATGACATATAGAAAATTTTTATTTTTGCCATAACTCGTGTTGTTACACAACTCTCAAACGTTTGTTTAAACAAGGCTGTAGATGATAAATTTTGAAATAGATAAAAGTGCCTTCCAAGCGTTTTATTCGCTGAAAAATTAAACTCTGACCCCTCACTACTAATTAGAAAATAGCCGACTCAGAAAATTAACATGAAGATACAGCAGGCTTGATGCCGGTGGACTAAGTTTTACCTACTGATGCATCTGGAAAAATTGTGACTTAAGCGAAATTCAGGTTTGACAGGGTGTAGACATGATATAGGCTATTGTTAGGCAAGTGTTCAGTTTTGGTTGAAATAGCAAGTTGATTATCATGTTTTTCTAACTCGCAAGGTAAGTTCCAAGCTTTGAAAAAAGACATGAGGTTAATCGAGTCAGATAACCATGATAATCAACTAACACTTGTTATAGAGCCTCCATTTAACGATGCTTTTGCCTAACCACTAGCATGATGGGATTTTGTGGTTGTTTTATGTGTGGTATGTGTGGTACGTGTGGATTCTAGTGCTAGGTATTGTGAGGACCTACGGCTATAACTTGTTGACATCAGGCCGAGGGATGTGGAACTGGTGCTTTGAAAAAAGTAATTTTTTCCACATGTCTACACTTATCCCAGTATGTGAGGAGTGTTCCAAAAATAATGTCATCTGTACATTTTCCCGCGGAAATCGTGTGAACTCAAACTCATATCATTTCGATAGATAGATCGCCGAAGTATAACGCGGGTAAAAATCTCGCTCACAAGTACACTGACATCTGTACGATGTACATCAATTTGTAGCGCATTCATTAACACTACAATGTATAAACAAAATGATCAGTAAAAGAGCAAATAACGTGCTTGAAATTAGGGCTTACATAAAGGTAGGATGCTCCTAGGCATAAAACCTTTAGATATTTATTTGTAGGTGGGTAGCTAAATTTAGGGCTGGACAGCAGCAATTTAATGATGCTGCACCCCCAGGTCGTCTTGCTACAGCTATAACTAAAAGTAACATCGACCAAATCTGCAATATACTTAAAAAGACACCGTGATTAGCCCGGTTGACAAACTTATCGTTAGCACGGTATTCGATCGAAACATCTAAAACTTCGATAAAATCATTGCGAGATCGATATCCCATTTGTTAACAGATGAACAGAAGAAAGCCCGTGCAAAAAAAAATTCTGAAAATGTACCTTAAATATATTAAGAGGGAGTTTGAACAATTTAGTGACTGGTGATGGCACCTGGGTTACTACTTTGAACCAAAGCGGAAGAGTTTCAACTGAATTTGGGATATCAAAATACGACACGCCAAAGTATTGCCAAGCGATTACGTACGGGGAACAAGGTTTTGTACCTAATTTTCTTCGATAGCAAGGGTATCGTCATGAAAATTCCGGTGCCAAAAAGCAGAACAGTCACAGACAAATTCTGTGAAAACGTTGTTCAGAAAGTATTACTACAAAATTCGCCGCCCGAAAAAGGGACTCCATTACCTCCGACCTTGGCATGATAATGCACTCGCTCACAAGCCTCGCACTGTGACCAAATGTTTTGAATCAGAGAAGTTTAGAGTCCGTCCACATCTTCCGTATTCACTAGTTTTGGTCCCCTGCAACTATTTTCTGTTTCTCAAACTGAAATATCATCTATCTGAAAATGCCTTGGGATCTGCTGATGAACAGTATATAAATAGTGTCCCCATTGAAGAGTATGACCGGCTCAAAATGTGGGTTCAGGCAGATGGAGAGTATTTTGAAGGGCAAAGCAAGAGCCAGTTAGAATGATCAAAATATTTGTAGTATAAGAGTTGCAAGTGACATTATTTGGGAACAACCCTTGTATGGTGCTATAATCAAGATAAAACACCCGGTTCCTATTTATTGCTATTCTATACGAATACCAAAAACATCTCCTTATGGAGAAAAGAAAGTCCTTAATTTTGTATATTTAGAATGATTATTACTATGAATGTATCTATTTTTCCTTTTTTAAGATTATATAGTTCGGTTTTGCATATCGTCATTTCATTATTTATATTTATTGTTTTTAGAATATTCATGCCATGCTGTTAACATTTATCCACGATCTAGGAACGTCTACGTTGATTTTGACGTAGTAAACGTTACCGTCCCGTGCACATCTAGATTGAATTATTTCTGCAGAAAAACTAAAGGTCAGTAATAAGGAGTATACACAATCTGTAACGAGGAAATCGTATATTAACGCTTTCCTCCTCTTGGGTGTAACATTTATTTAACAGTTATGGTGTTTTCTGTTCTGTTCTTGAGACACGTAATATGAATAAATGGTCAAGCTATTCTTACCTCAACACTTCAACACTTTCAACGATCAATATTGGTTATATTTATATGTACATGATAATTTAGCCATATCATCAAACACTAGAGAGAAGAAACACAGACAATAAAACAGAACGGTTTGTACTTACATAAGAAAAAGTCCTTGTTTGGGTTATTAATAGTTCAGGAAGCCAACATTTACTGTTACATTATTAGAATTAAATATCTATATGCGCATTTATGGTATGTTTGTCGGTTTGTCTGAGTTTTTGTCATTAGTATCGACATGATGTCCCCTTTCCTTAGTATAAAATGTTTTATATCATTGACACATAAGGAAATGGGGGTTCAGTTAAAACCAACATTTAACTCTGGCAACATACAGTTTCTCATATACAGAGAGAGAGAGAGAGAGAGAGAGAGAGAGAGAGAGAGAGAGAGAGAGAGAGAGAGAGAGAGAGAGAGAGAGAGAGAGAGAGAGAGAGAGAGAGAGAGAGAGAGAGAGAGAGAGAGAGAGAGAGAGAGAGAGAGAGAGAAATTTTACGGTCGGTATAATAGTTTGCGATTACTCTGTTTCACTGAGTGAAATGTTGAGTTGCCTTTTCGTTGGCGAATGACGTCTGTACCTTGTGTCGAGGATTCACTCCTCACGTATTTCATTTGACTTGACTGTGGACTCACGGCGGGTGTGACCGGTCGACAGGGGATAACTTATTAATTCATGGCACCTCATCCCACCTCTTGGTTTCCAGAGGTCCGTGTTTATCCATTTTTACCGGACTTGTATCTATGTCCTGGACATTCTATTGATTTATACTTTGGAATCTGAGATTTTATATATATATATATATATTGTGTTGTTGCAGAAAATATACCAACAACGAAAGTATTTATCAACAAATCAAGTGGAACTTTAGATTACCCATCTACTGGAAACAGACGCCTGTTTTACGAGAACAACGAACATTATACTATTGTACTTAAAGCAAACATTGGATATAAGATTTTACTAACGATCTTATGGACTGACATCGAATATCATGCAGAATGCACTTATGACTATCTCCTGATATCTGATTTAAAAGCGAATCATCGTTTCTGTGGATACAATGAAAGTCTTTCATTCCATTTTTTATCTAATTCGAATTTGATAAACTTGTTATTTCGAAGCGATGACTCAATTGTCGCTAAAGGCTTCAGCATAAGTTGGCGTTTTCTGCGATATTTTGAGTGTATAGAAAATATTTATAAAGGTGGCATTGGAACTGTAAAAAGCGTCACTGACTATATGTTTCCTGCTAATAAGTATAATTGCTGCACTGTCATATCCGCACCTGAATTTAGTTCACGGATCTTGCTACGGTTGCATTATTTCAGTACCGTGTGTAATATATCATTTCTACAGATATTTGACGGAAATAAATCCATCGCAAAGCTATGTTCAGCAAATTTAACCGTCAACAGATCAACTATATTCTTATCGACAGGGTTTAGAATGAAGCTATGTTTTGTTTCAAGAACACGTGGTGATGAGTTTTCAGGAAATTATACATTCGGTGGGTATTTAGGATTTGATTAGTAACAGGAGAACACTGTCACATACGATACATTGGTTGTATAAATTTCAGCTCCCATGATTGAGGATTTGGAACTCTGTATAGCTGGAAATTTTCGACCCGGGTATTTTTCGACCCTGGTTATTTTCATCCTTTCGTCGTATATTCGCCCAAAATCTCCATTTTCGTATGGATGTCATTTTTGACTTTTTCAATTATTTAGCTTTAAAACGTCGCTTTCTTTTTAAATCTTCCATCTCAACTTTGGGCGAAAATAGCGAAACTTTCCTGGTATACAGAATATTGTTTTCGTCCACTGGTTTGTTTCTAGCAACATTTTGGTTTCCTTCACATATTGTCAGTTTCTGAGAGAAGATTGCAATGGTTAAATGTTAAAATTTATTTTTATATTCATTCATTTTGCTGATATTTGTCAATATGACAAAAACAATTTTCCTAAATCTTCAAAATGTTTTTACAGTACATATGTTTGTTTTTCTGCACCATTTGGTTCATAAATCTGGTAATTCCATATACAGCTCAATATCCAAAATAACAAAGTTTACACAATATTCAAGCTGAACATTAATTTTATTATTTGGACTATATAATCGTTTATAAAATTCTGAATCTGACCAAATAGGAAACATATTTAGAAAAAACGTACGATAATTTCTTGTAAAAATCTAAGTATGTATTGAAAGTTTCCTTCAAATGAACAATAGTTTTCAAAATCTCTTACAGTTATATGCCATCATTTTACATAAATATCCAGTTGCATATATTTTGTGCGTTTTGTTACCTTAGAATCATAAAAAGATTAGTTAAACTTGAGTACAGAGAATATTTGAAGACTTTGAATCCTATTGCTTTGTTTCCTACTATGTCATGACAATCAACGACAATTCTATTTTTTATTCCAGTGTCCTCATCGGAAAGAGCAATCGTACAGGAATATATAAAAATTAATCCGCAGATTTCACAAGACGGACGAATTACAAGTTTACATTATCCAAGCACTGCTCCACGTAATCTTATCCACACGATCACTTTACGTGCTCCAATTGGATTCCGCGTGATGCTAAATATAACTGATATCAATTGTTCCAGAATTATGAACAGTCACGAACATTATCTGGAGATTTATGACGATTCGCCATTTATGACATTTGCTATGTTGATTGGAAATATTTCTTGTAATATTTTGAATTTCACCGACAAATACTCATCGTATACCAACAGATTAGTTTTAGTATTTTATACTGGAAGCACAGGAGATTCACATGTCTATTTCACTGCTGATTACCATGCCGAAAAAGGTATGGATATTGAAAAGAAAACAATGACCTCAGTATATCGCTGATATATATTTAATCGACGGAAACTTTGATTATATACATATATATTAAGACTCTTTCATATCCTGTCAGTATATGTACGTTTATTCCACCCGAGGGGTCACAAATCCCAGTAAAACTAAAGGCCTTTCGAGGGTTTGAAATATTTTGTGACCCCGAGGGTAGAATAAACGTATATCTAATGACAGCATATGAAAGTGTATTTTTCTCCCATACCTTTTCATACAAGCTCATATCGTAATTGTTAATATGAAAACGTCGCCGTTTTGAAAAAAAATATCTTTGTTATTTCGTTACCAACCCTGGAAATTTTAACATTTTTGAAATCCTTGACCCTGTAAATTACAACGTCGTTACAACAATTTGAATATCAACCCGTGATTTTACCGTTTGAAGGAGTTGTGCATAGTTGCTTGATGGCGGCAGAAAAGCGACATACTTAGGTCAAACGGTAAAAATACCAAATATTACGCAACAGAAAATAGTGCAAAGTCTTGTCTTTAATAATTTTGAACAACATGATGATACACATGTTGAATTACATTAATGTAAAAATGTATATTATCATGTTTTATCAGGCTTTAATAGATAAAACAAAATGTTATACTACTTAGAGATACAAGTGGGGTTGAGTTCACCGATTCGATTCGGTAAGTGACGTCACAACATATGTGTACAAGGAAAGGTTGGTCAGCGGTTTGTTGTGAATGTAGGTCAACTTTCGATCACTGTCTGAATCGTAAATGATGCACCGTATCTTTTGATTTGGGCATCGTTTGTGATGTTGATGTTATTTGTACAAGGTGTGTATTTCCTGTTGTCAATTTTTATACACAATTCCATTCGAAGGATGTTCATTAACATACTAGCACTACTGAAGTACTTTAACAGTATCCGAGGAGGCTAACCGATAACAGAACTTAGCAGAAGAGATAGCAGTGTTTTAGCCTTGTAAGCCTAAACCACTTCTTTAAATGTAAATGCGAGATATATTTGGAGCATTTTATCATTCACATAAGCATAATTATGAAGTGAATTAACGGGCCGACCTATATGCTTTGTCTGGATCCCCAACAATGGACTTAAGTTGAAGCATTGTGGTAGGCCTACTGTCAGTGTCATAGGCATTGGATTAGGCCAGAGTTTACACTGACATATATTTCTATATATGTGGTGCACGTAATTATTGACAAAATGTGACGACCGGTTACTGTATGTGTACTGTATGTGTACTTACTTTAGCGGTATTCTAATATTAGCGCCTTTCGCGCTCAAGACATTGCGCTAATTCAAGACAGCGCTAAAATTTCTCCATCCTGTCAATCTGTATACACGACAAAGCCAATGAAATCAAATGCTCGAATTCAAAATTGCGGTAATAAGTCTAAACCCCCTAAGAGCGCTAAAATCTGAGTGCGGTTATTTAAATACACACACAGTATATACTTTTCATTATCGGGGAAGTTGTTGTCTAGGTATCGTTTTTAGACTAGCTAGCTTTACACACGGTTCATTCATAGAAAAATAAATATTTATACGTATATCACGTGATATGTAATACACACAAATCTTCCATTGGAATATTGTATGGGCCTGATCTATATTATATTGGCAGGTATGTATATACATATATGTAAGCATTCGTTCGTCAATCCAAGGCTATAATGTTTGCCAATCATTAAACATCTGCTTTACTGTGAAAAGGTTTTCAGGACTTGTTAGGAAAGTTTCCATTTCTACATTCCAATGCTTATTTCATTATGTTTGTACTACATCATCTTTTCGTGCATATTTGTCATCACTTTAATTCATCCAGTTTTAATTGTTTTGTCATTCCAGATAATTTGTTACTATCTAGGACAGCGGATGCTCCCTCTAATTTCTCATTTGACGAGTGTGTTAATAACAAAACCTGTATAAACGGTGGAGAATGTGTTGAGATGTCAGAACATAACTTTGTTTGTCATTGTTCGTCAGAATACACAGGTAGAAATGAAAAAAATATAACAAAGATAATAAATATTAAATCGAAATACATGTATGTTAGAAATAAGGATAGAATTGTGTTTCCTGTTGATAGAAACGACCGTCTTAAAGCTGAACCACGAAGATAAAAAGCTTTTGAACGTTTAATAAAATAAGATGTGTTGAAAAAAATGTTTTGAAACAGTCCCACTTCATATCCCCATACAGCTGACATATTTGTAAAGGTTTCTCCGGAAAATCAAGTCCAACGACAGGTATAAAAGGCGGATTAGTTATATTGGTCGTCATTGTATATCTGTACTCGCAACGCGAAACGTGCGAAGTCCCAGATGCTGAACAATACTCATTGAATCTTACTTGTACTTTTGTGTATACCGTGTCTACAAACGTTTCAACAGAAATATACATCTGTGCATCCAGTGAAGTTTTCAGCAACGTACAAACAGAGAAATGGTTAGTTCATCCATAGTAAATCCAAAAGTTATTCCATTTTCCCAAAAATCAAGTCCCTTCCAAAACATAAACAAGACGAACTGCTTCCTACAGTAACTGTCATTCGGCCATTGAGTCATGTTTGTTCTTCCGGTACAGCATGGTGTTCCGAAAGAACTAACATGGCTCTATGGCCGATTGTTTATGTCTTGGAAGGGGCTTGATCTTTGGAAAAACGGAATAACTTTAGGATTTACTATGGATGAACTAATCATTTCTATGTTTGGTGCTGTTTGTACGTTGCTGAAAACTTCACTGGATGCAGAGATGTATATTTCTATTGAAACCTCAATAGTCACGGTATACACAAAAGTACACTCAGGTAAGATTTGATGAGTATTGTTCAGCCTCTGGGACTTCACACGTTTAACGTTGCGAGTAGAGATATACAATGACGACCAATGTAATTAAACCGCCTTTTATACCTGCTGTGGGACTTGATTTTCCGGAGAAACAATTACAAATATGTCAGCTGTATGGGGATATGAAGTGGAAATGTTTTAAAACATTTTTTTCAACACTCATTTTTTTTATTAAAAGTTCAAAAGCTTTTTATCTTCGTATTTCAGCTTTAAGTATTCGTTTTCGTCTCCTTTATTGCAAACTATGACTTTGATATAATGTGTATAACATTTTCTTTTGGTTTTGCATTGTGTTATTTGCTTATCTTCTAACTCAAAACTATAAAGAATTATATTCTGTAAAATTACAGTTGTTGTGAAGTATATGTACAATTGAATGTTATTTTTGTTTAATTTATACTGTCGGCGTTAAGATATATGAAAACGATTGTTCATTTTTGCTTAGCCTATACTGTCAACATTTAGATATGTTAAAAAGATTGTTCGTTTTGGTTTAGCTTATGCTGTCTCAGCAAGTAAAATGAAGAAGTACCCCTGGATATTTAATTGGATGGGACCAGGTGTTCGAAAGTAGTCAGCGTCCTCTGTTAGCATGCTAACCCCGTTTTAGCCTATGCTGTGGAGGGTTTAGACATCTGAAAAAGATTGTTCTGTTTGGCTTAGATTATATTGTCAGGGCTTAAATATGCTAAAAAGATTGTTCGGTTTGGCTTAGCTTACATTGTCAGGGCTTAAATATGCTAAAATGATTGTTCGGTTTGGCTTAGCTTACATTGTCAGGGCTTAAATATGCTAAAAAGATTGTTCGGTTTGGCTTAGCTTACATTGTCAGGGCTTAAATATGCTAAAAAGATTGTTCGGTTTGGCTTAGCTTACATTGTCAGGGCTTAAATATGCTAAAAAGATTGTTCGGTTTGGCTTAGCTTACAGTGTCAGGGCTTAAATATGCTAAAAAGATTGTTCGGTTTGGCTTAGCTTACATTGTCAGGGCTTAAATATGCTAAAAAGATTGTTCGGTTTGACTTAGCTTACATTGTCAGGGCTTAAATATGCTAAAAAGATTGTTCGGTTTGGCTTAGCTTACAGTGTCAGGGCTTAAATATGCTAAAAAGATTGTTCGGTTTGACTTAGCTTACATTGTCAGGGCTTAAATATGCTAAAAAGATTGTTCGGTTTGGCTTAGCTTACATTGTCAGGGCTTAAATATGCTAAGAAGATTGTTCGGTTTGGCTTAGCTTACATTGTCAGGGCTTAAATATGCTAAAAAGATTGTTCGGTTTGGCTTAGCTTACATTGTCAGGGCTTAAATATGCTAAAAAGATTGTTCGGTTTGGCTTAGCTTACATTGTCAGGGCTTAAATATGCTAAAAAGATTGTTCGGTTTGGTTTAGCTTACATTGTCAGGGCTTAAATATGCTAAAAAGATTGTTCGGTTTGGCTTACAGCATGCTGTCAGCATTTAGACATGTATTGAAGATTGTTTGTTTTGGCTTAGCTTACGCTTTCATCATTTGAATATGTACAAACAGAATGATTATTTAAGTTTAGCCCACGCTGTCGGTATTAAAAATTATCATTGCACCACTTTTTGTGGTTGGTTTGGATCGAAATGTTAAGCAATTTATTTTTCTATTGCCACACACCTTCAATTTGTTTCGTACCTTTCATCTTTTTGCGTGATCATCTTTGCACCTGTTTACCTGCCATATTTCTCCTTTTTGTGTCATATTGTCATTCTCTGAGAATGACGAAAGATTAATAACCTAAGTCAAATTGTTTGAAATATCAAAGGGCAGTTATTGGAACTGTTTATGTGTGTATCGCAATGAAATTGTCTGCATTTTTCATTTGAAACAAAATATGTTGCTGTATATCCCAGTCATCAAACATGTTATGACTACTTTTATTCCTTATTTATCATTACCATAACTTAAAGAATTTATGAAATTGATATATATATATATACATATATATATATATATATATATATATATATATATATATATATATATATATATATATATATATATAGTATATATATATATATGTATACCCATTTCTGTTTTTTTATTAATAATTTGTTTGTGGTCAGAGTACATAATATAATATAAGCAAAATATCCGTACTCAGATATTTTAAATGAGTACTGGTATTTCACAATAAGACTCTAAACATTCGGTTAATTGTCATAGGCTTAATCTAAAATTAAATGTCTCTAACTGCAGGATTGTTTTGTCAAAGACCAAGTTGCGAAATGCCACGCTGTGGTCAAGAGGTTTGTAACAACACCACAGAATTGTTAACCTGCGACTGTGATGATGATGCATGGGGTCCGGTCTGTAATAATTCCTTTAGTGAATGTGGTGCGTACTTCTGTTCAGGACGAGGTTTATGTTCCGGAGAGAAAAGAAAGCATCCGAAATGCAGTTGTTTTTTGGGTTGGAAAGGTATCATAATATCTTATTATGAAACAGCATTTCAGTTTTTTATTTGCATAAATAACTGGTCTGTTGTCTCAATTTGTCAAACAAGAAATTTAAATTTCCATAATCATGGCAGTGTCCAAAATATGTAATGTTGGTTAAGGTTCTGCCAATAATTTGTCACTTTTATAGGGACGTCTCAATAGCTGTCACAAACTTTTGACCTATGCTATGTCGATATATTGAAGGTTATATTGCATGTCATACATGTGTTACAGGATATGAATGCGATGAAGGATTCTAGGGATTTGTTATCTATAATACACCTTATGTTTTGGACGATCATTTATTTTTCTTGTGAACATCCTTAATGCAACAATATAAGTACAATTGTTACAAAAGCCACTACCTCATGATAAATATTTTCAGCATTTAGCGTACATTAAAATTGAAAAGTTTGGAGGTGATTCTACATAAAAATCAGTTTGTGTATTATTTGAGAAGTTTTTGACAGAAAAAAGAATTTCATAAAATGTATTACAATTGGTCGAGATACACTGATTCAAATTTTACACGAGAGAGAGAGAGAGAGAGAGAGAGAGAGAGAGAGAGAGAGAGAGAGAGAGAGAGAGAGAGAGAGAGAGAGAGAGATATCCGCATCAAATTATTATTTGTAATCTAAAAATAAACACGGGGGATATTTTATTTCAGGTAGAGAATTCTTTTATACTTGTGTTTGTGGTAAGTTTGGTGATATCCCCATTATCTTTATTGTTAGACTGCAAAATTGTCTTTGAAAATGATAATCACTAAATAATTGGTTTTTTTGTACAATCCAAAATATGATAAAATATAATGTTACTTATTTCCAATTTGGCTAGAGTGACATTACTTAAATATTTCTTTTCTGTAAATATTTGACAATTAAATGGAGAAAATAGAATAATATTCCGTGAATTCTTAAATGTTGTATCTATTTCATAAACATTTAATTATAGCACTATACCTAGTACTGCTTAAGCTTATGTGAAAAAATCTTAAAATGACAAATTATCGAAGGGAAATAACTCGGTAATTTGTTATTTTACAACAACGTTTGAAGGCATGTATACCTTAAGATACTATTTGATTGGCTGACTGGTTGGATCATTGCGCTTTAGACAATGTAATATCTCGCGAGAGTTCGAGTTCAACTGGAAATTTAGCTGATTCCGTTTGAAAGTTTGTCAGTTGACTTGCAGACGACCGGTGATTTCGCATGAGTACATTGTAACCAGATTCTCTTTCCGACCATTAAGAACAGACCGCCGTTGTTTAATGTGGAGTAAAACACCATTCATGTACATGCATATTAAAATTGAATTAAAGCATTAATTCATTCAAATACGTTTAATGCAATCGAGTTGCATTACTTTGACATAATCCGTGATTTAATGGCCTAGTGATTCATCCAACCGAAAACACCGGTCGACGGTGCGCTGGTTCTTCCGTAGCTCATGATTTTCTTCGGGGTCTGTGTTTCTTCAATTTTCACTTGATTTGTACCTTGCTTTATGATTCTTTTTCAATTGATACTTTGATGTCAGTGATTTTATACATTCAATCAAAGATGTAACTGTACAATGTACATTTATTTTCATTAACGTGTCTATCCAAGGCACCTAGAACACAACATTTTCACTAATTTGTAACTTTTTTTAGGTTCGCAATGCTCCGTATCAGCAGATGTTCCTTTAATTCTAATCGGAGAGAGGCTGTTGAGGGAACCTATTTGGGTCGGGATGATCGTAATACTGAGTCTTCTTTTTCTATTTGGAGTATTGTTTGTGTTGAAGAAAAAATGTGGCCGATATTTCACTTTTTGTAAGGATACGATGGAAATGCTACGTCACAGGGAAGGTAATTTGCATGTTGATGTATCCTGTGAATGTTGATATATTCTGTTGATGTCGATGTACCTTGTGAATGTCGATGTACCTTGTGAATGTCGATGTATCCCGTGAATATTGATGTATCCTGTGAATGTTGATAAATCCTTTTGATGTTGATTGATCCTGTGAATGTTGATGTGTGATGTGGATGTTGATGTAACCTGTGATTGTTTATGTAACCTGTGATTGTTGATGTAACCTGTGATTGTTGATGTATGATGTGAATGTTGATGTAACCTGTGACATGTTGCTGTAACCTGTGATTGTTGATGTAACCTGTGACATGTTGCTGTATCCTGTGATTGTTGATGTAACCTGTGACATGTTGCTGTAACCTGTCAACCTGTGATTGTTGATGTAACCTGTGATTGTTGCTGTAACCTGTGATTGTAGATGTAACCTGTGATTGTTGCTGTAACCTGTGATTGTTGATGTAACCTGTGATTGTTGCTGTAACCTGTGATTGTAGATGTAACCTGTGATTGTTGCTGTAACCTGTGATTGTAGATGTAACCTGTGATTGTTGCTGTAACCTGTGATTGTTGATGTAACCTGTGACATGTTGATGTAACCTATAAATGTACTTTGTGATTGTTCATATTTTCATCATGAGTTAATCCTTTGATTTCCAAGTGCTATCTTATGTGGAAATAGAGGTGTAGATATTAGAATATACACTTTCGCGTTGACTTATTATGATAAGCTTGCAATTTGTTCAACTGCAAAATCAATCTCATCTCCTAACTCCCATATTATGACAGAACTTACCAAATTTTATTTCAGTTTTATGTTATCATCTGTACTGTTCATTGTCTATGTTGGTACCACATTTAAATTAATATGGCCTCTGTTTTGTCTGGCGAACCATGTAAAATTACATGATAAAATAAGCATTTCATGTTATATTTACCATACGTAATCGAATATCGTGCGAGAACCTCTCTGCTTTGCAAAAATGATCACTGTATTTTTAACTTGAATCATTTTTATACACCTACCAGATATTAGTGTGATATATTTCATAATAGGCATTATTTATGTAGGACAGTTTATGCAACGTTGATGCTATCGGATAGATAAAATTCCATTGTTTAATGCCGCTTTATTAGCAAATACATTGTTGAAATATGAGCAATGTCAAAATATTTTTCTTTCCTCATTTTCAAAACTTTTGTACTTGTAGATGGTATCCCAGCACACAGAAACGATCCAATTTCACAATCACCATCACTGAATAGGCGTCCTAGTTTTGCAGCATATGTTGCTAGTTCACAGGCGTTTTGTATTGATAAGGTAATCATGTTTGCATGTATCTTTATATATGATCGCCTGTATCTCTATATAGTATAGTATGTATCTCTGTTGTTTGTTTGTTTGTTTATTGTTGTTTAACGTCCAATTCAAAAACATTTCACTCATATGGAGACGTCACCAAATGCCGGTGAAGGGCTTCAAATTTTGGCCTATGTTCGGCACTTACGGCCATTGAGCATTGAGGATTCTTTAACGTGCCGACACCCACTGTGACAGGGGACCTCGGTTTTTTGTATCTCTGGCTGTTGCATGTATCGTACTACATTATTGCACATACACACACACACACACACACACACACACACAAACACACACACAAACACACACACACAAACACATACACACATAACCATACGCACGCACACTTATTTTGTTTTAAATCATAAAATGCTTATTTAAAGTTATCATCTTCTCATTAATTACGCTTCTAAGCGATTCTCTGTTTTCTAGTAATTTCAGTTTGAAGATAAAAAAATATTTTTTTCTTGTTACGGTAATAAATGTCAGTGGCATAGGAAGCAAATCAAAAGTGGGGAGCCTTTTTTTAAAGTGTTTTTTCCAGGGAAAAATGTCATTATGCAATTAATACATACTAGAGTGGTGGATGTAGAAAAAAATCAAAAGGTGGATGTTTTTAGGCTAGTGACATAAAATCATACCTAATTTTGATGCATGAAAAGCAGACTGATGATTCAAAGTTGGAGTATTGTAAATATAAAATGTATTTGGCAAGCGGAGGGAGGCGCGAAAAGTTTTCGGAAATTTGTTTTTAATTTGGTGATATTAAATTATACCATACCTATTTGTGATGCAATGCATATATTATCAAAAGCAGACTGAGGATTCAAAGTTGAAGTAGGTTTAAATTTAAAATTTATTCGGCGAGCGGAGCGAGTCGCGAGAAAAATTATGGAATTTGTTTTTAATTTGGTGACATAAAAGTATACCTATTTGTGATGCAATGCAAACATCAAAAGCAGGAATAGGATTCAAGGTTAGAGTATTGTAAATTTATCCGGCGAGCGGAGCGAGCCGCGAAAAATTGGTGGAACTTTTTGAAAATTTGTTTTTAATTTGGTGATATAACTTTATACCTTTATTCCCCGGGCGGAGGGGGGCACAAAAAAATTGGGAATTTGTTTTTTAATTTTCTGACTTTTTATATGTTTAAAAATATTGCCTGACAATAAATCCAACAATTAAAATTATGTGATGTAACCAGGGAGACCGTGTCCCTAAACTTCATAAAATAGCTGTGAAAAAAAATTTAATGTCATTATGCTTTATTACCTAAAATTTGAACGTGACCAGGTCAAGAAAGAATTCACGAGACTTTAACCCGCCAGGTTATATGCATATAAAGTAAAGAAACCGTGCCAATTAAGCTTTTGCCAATTTGAGTTTGGTTTCAAAAATAAAGAAAATTAGAACCCCCAAATGTGCATAGAATGATGTTTATATAGAAGGACACTCTCATCATCTTAAAACCACTGTCCGGAATCGTTTTGTTCATGCCTACCCATGTTTTATGTACCTGAAATCATTTGTAGCTGTATTTATAAAGGAATAAGTGTGTTCAGTTTATCCATTGACAGTAGTTGTGACCGGCAACGGAAATTATCGCGTAGTCCGTTCATCTAATACAAGTCTGCAATTGATCTGATTAGTTGACGAATGTGAGCACTGTTTACTCGCATTGGCTGAGGTTTCATGAATAATAAAAAATTTGGTCACATGAAACTGCTGGTAGGAAATAGCATAATGATTCCGGACCGTTTTTTTTACGACGATGGGGCACCCTATGCTATTTCTTTAGTGCTCATGACAAATTTAGGAATCAATATACCCCTTATTTTGTTGCTTTTATGATATGACAGAAAAATGGCGTGTACAAATGTACTTGTATTAGAGATACTTTTAAGAAACATACTATTAGTAAGATCGTCATTGCGCGTGGTAAACCGGTTAAAGGGATATTTGAAGTAGTCTTATATTGAATTATAATTACTTAAATCATTACACTGCTATGACATAAAAACATGGTCATTATCAACATTATTGAATATAATATTTTTTTCTGTTGTGAAAATATACGTAGATCATTTCTCTATGGTGGAAATATATCCGTGTCTTTTCTATATCTGTAAAAAAAATCATTTATTTTCTACTGGTTATGGTAAATAGCCTTTTTGGAGTTCCATTTCGTTACGGTTCGTCATAATATTATGCATCTTAAGAGAAAAATGCGGGCAGCAACACTTCCAGTTAAACATATATGACATGGAATTTAGATACCATGCAGTGCTAGACGCAAGATGTGAAAATCAGAGTACAAAAAAGTGACGACACTATGAACACTACCTCTGTATGGAATGGAACAATTCGAATGAGGACTTTTACATGATTGTGTCGGGGTTTATGATTCATACATAGAATAATGAGTCCGGATAGTTTTTTCTATGTGATTGAGAACTAAGTCATCGGTGTAATTATAAATAATACGTTATTGTGTACGAGTCAGTTAAACGATGGGTACGACTCTTCAAAATGTTTTGGTTACGAGTTAGTCAAGCACAGACTGACTTGGTCAAAGAGCTTACTATTTGAGATGGGTACGAATTGAGATGGGTCCGAGTTTACCAACATTCCGAAAAGAAGTAGTCAGGTTATCCTACAGGTACAAACTAAATGAAACACAAAGGACGGGAAAAGGAGAGAGATAGAATCGATAAAGAAGTTGAGCTGTGCATACAGGATCAGAAAAAGAGCATCGAAATGCTTTAAGGAAGGACATGTAGCTTAAAACAAATTAATAATTTGTGATCCTACTTTGAATTTCTCCTAAAGAAACCTCAGACTGTCAAGGCTAACACTTCTGTTCAGTCGTGGAGTCAAACTGGTCTGATAATACTAATACTTTCTTTTGTTTTTATCTTTTTAATTTGAAAGTGGTAAAATTATTTGTATAGAAATATAATATTTTTATTTTTAAAAATGAATAATTGCAGTTTTCAGTGAAACACTCCCACAATTTGACGTGCATTCATGTTTTACAAACTTTCCGTATCTTTGTAGCAGCAGTAAACTATACACTGGCGATGGCTAATTAAAGGTGTCTTTATCATGTTGTTTTTATTATTTTCTGACTAATTACAGTGCATGTGTGCACTAGTTTTGATAAGTATGTCTTTAAATTGTATAATGTGTGAATCAGTGAACTTTTTACGATATTTCATGTCGATTTAAGTGGTCATAGGTTTTAAGAGGTGCATGTTCCGTTGTTGTATCACATCAAGTGATCTAATTACAATGTATTAACCTACATATTGTTCTTCCATTTTCTTCTAGAATTGTACAGCAGGTGTTGAAGATGACACCTCCGTTGAGACACCTACAATTACATTAACTAATAAAGAAGCAGCTGCCAGACTATTTGATTCTTTAAAATTTCATGCAGTTTTCCCTTTTGAAAAGCAGTCGAAAGCAATGGAGTTTAATAGTAGTCCAGTCGGGGGTTTAATTGAGGGAACTCTTGCATTTGCTACATCGGATCGCGACAATTCTGTGTTCAATTCACCATCAGTTTTCTCAAAGCGAAAATTATATTCACAAAGCTTGACCGAAGCACGACCATACGACACACATATGAATACTTGTGCTGGTACTTCATTAAATACATTACGAGCACATACAATTGCCGTTGACGATCCATCTGCCCGACAGTCTTTCAACGATATGCATTACTTTCTACAAGAAACTCCTATTATGGATAGCAGGATAGAACCAAAACCAGATACTAAAAACTTCAGCAATAGAAAACCGGCCATTTCCTCTCCGATGTGTTTAGAACACTGTAGCCAAGACAAATTTTCGTTTCATTCCTTAAATGTATTGGATAAAAGGAAAGTATTTGCCTCAAAAGATAAATCTGAGTTCTATCACGGGAAATGTGATGGAGTCATTCCAACTCACGTTCAAAGTGATGACGATATCATGTTTATTTCCCTAAGTGAGGAAAGTAATGTTGATGCTAAGAATTTTGTGTCCCTGGATTTAAATATTAACAGCAAACGACGGTTTTCTGAACTTTCATATACAGAACGAATGTCGGATTCTGAATTAGATCGATATCATTACTTAACAGAATTCAGTACAATGGAGAATACATCAGATGTTGAAACAGAATATGGTTTACCTAATCTTGCCAAGTTACACGAAGTACACCAACAGTCACGAAAAAAGCATCGGCATTATACGCGTGTGCCTAAAAACAAACTATATCATGAAAGCCATATTTCGTGTGGGCCTTTATCATCGACTAATTCTATAACAGGTGAAAAGTATCATGATTCTTCAAAGCAAAGACATAGGCGAATGAAGAAGAACAGCGGGTTGAACAAGCAAACGAAACAACCATCTTTTTGCAGCAATAAAAATCGTGCTCCTAGTGAAAATGTGAGTAGCATAGAATTAGAAGAATGTCATATTTCTTCAATATCTAGACAGGAAATGAATAGCCCAAAATCAACATTGAAGAAATTATTTGAATCAGTAGACCAAGAAGTGGTTACAGAGGGAAATGTGTCGGAGGAGAGTTCGTGCATTGATAGGAAACAGACCTTAGTAAAAAGACAAAATCCTAGCGAGGTTCAGAATAGGAAAAGCCGTGCTAAAATGACTTCAGACTCAGGTCAAGGATTATCTAACAGGGAAAACATGTCTATGACTCCAAACAACAATCATGCTGATGAAATGATTTCCGAAAGCCAATCGCCAATGTTTTGTATTGAGATGGAAAGTAATGATATCGAATCTTTATCAAATTCCATAGTTAAGGATTCTGCATACCAAACTACGCAATCATCCCTTGAAGCAGCATGTCTCATAGACTCGTCAACTGATAAACATTCAAACCAGTACAACAACAGGTAAGTCGAGATAGTTCCTAGAACTTTAAACAAAAGTGTCTAAGGAGCACAGTGGTTAACGACACTAGTTTCTCATCAATGCGACCCGGTTTCAATCTTTGTTATATATATAAACACATGGGTCCCGTTTTACGAAAGGTTTTAAGTCCTAAATCCTAAGCCTTAGTCCTACTAGTAATGGAACTGACCAATCAGCGATGCGTTTCCATGGTAGTTAGGACTAAAAGTTAGGATTTAGGACTTTTCGAAAAACGGTCTCCTTGTGATTAATAGCGGCATTGTACAGATTTTGTATCCTACTGTGCATTTAAGTTTATTCTTGCTTACTCCATCGTGGCACCTACGTCTGGCACCTGTGTCTGGCAGCAAAAAATCTGAGTGGCTAAGCAGACCAATTCAATACCATCCTGAGACTTAAGTTTATGGTGCCGTGTTCTGATCCCTCTTCTGTATTTACATATGTGTCTGCTCAATCTTCAACATGTTTGTATCTTTTAAAATTATTTACGTTAATTTATCTAGTTTCTGTGGCTTTGTATGTTGATATACATTGTACTGACTGTACGATACGGAAAAGGTTAATAATTTGCATGCACCCTGTCAAAAACGATTTTTTTTAAGATACTTTAAATATTTAAAAATGAAAACATACAATGTTTTATGCTGCAACTGGATTCACATTAAAGATTCGATGAGTCGAAGTTTAAAAGACCATCTAGAAACGTTCGAAACATCGGGGTTTATAAATGGTAATAGAGAATCATGCGATAAGTAACGTCAGAGGGTCTTTTAAGTGTATATTACTGATTTAAATAAAACAATGCATATAAGGTCATGATCTTTTTATTTTTTAATTAATGCTAAAAATGAGCTTAGTTTTCGTTACTTACAAAAAAGCCCCTTGGGCCTTAAAGCCACATTCCGGGGAGTAATATTCATAAATAAACTTTTCTGTACTCTCTTAATGCGTATTCGTATTAACTTTCATTGTATTTTCAAAGTCCTATTCCAACTAATTACTTAATTAATCGTGGAAAACACCTAACACATTGATCTATATATATATATATATAGTCCATCTATGTGATCATAGAAACTTTTGTTTCAACATAACATCCCAAAATTGTTCTATACAACTCGCCTAGTCATGAGGTGTTTAGTGGTATGTATGTTCATATGTATTTTTCAGATGATTTCAGATTTCTAAAATTAGGTACACTTTGTAATTTCACCCTAAAACTTAAACTTGTCTTGTCATGGGTATTAAGAAAACATAGGTTTATGGGTGGGGATCACAACTATTTCTGAAATAAGGGGTAGGGGAATGACCCAGAGTACCCCAAAATACCACCATATAATTTCTATTGCCATGGGTGATACGTAAATATATAGTTTAGAGGTAGCGACCTCAACAGTTTTTTAAATAACTTATGATTTCTGAAATTAAGGGGTGAGGAATGACCCCAGGGACCCCCAAAATATCACCTTTCGACTTGTTTTGTCATAAGTAATAGAAAATATATGATTCAGAGGTGGGGATCTCAACAATATTTAGATAATTGAAGATTTCTGAAATAAGGGGCAGGGAATGACACTAGGGACCCCCAAAATACAACCATACAACTTGTCTTGTAATGCGGAATGAGAAAATAATTGGTTTAGACGTGGGGACCTCAACAGTTTTTGAAATAACTTATGATTTCTGAAATTAAGGGGTGAGGAATGACCCCAGGGACACCCAAAATATCACCTTTCGACTTGTTTTGTCATAAGTAATAGAAAATATATGATTCAGAGGTGGGGATCTGAACAATATTTAGATAATTGAAGATTTCTGAAATAAGGGGCAGGGAATGACACTAGGGACCCCCAAAATACAACCATACAACTTGTCTTGTAATGCGGAATGAGAAAATAATTGGTTTAGACGTGGGGACCTCAACGGTTTTTGAAAAATGATTGGGTGGGGAATTTTCCAGTACAATTAGTCTTGCCAAGAGGAATTAGAAAATATATGGTTCAGGGTGGGTATCTAAAAATAAAAAATCTCAGATACCAAAGTATAAATCAATAGTTTACACAAACAAAAAACAAAGATAATTATTACTTTCATACTTATATTTATTAATAATCATAAAATCTTTTGGAACATTTTCGGGGTAGTCTCAGCTTATCAACCGGTGTGTTACTACTTTTTGTTTCTGTACCCGGCATAGTGAATGCTACCCGAGTTGAATGAGGAAGAGGTATTGGTGTTAACGTTCCTGTTAGGGTGTAGCACTACTACTGGATCCGGGCAAGAAAAAGATTCAAGGCATTGGTGCCTGTGAATTGATAACTTAACAACTCGGTGTAACCGGCAGCTTGACCTGAGCGGGGTAAGCAGTGATGAGTCGGCTGTGGTTACAAGTTCCGGAAGTTAAGTACATGCATATTGAACTAATGAAATTTTTGGGGGAGGATATATATTTTTTAAAATACATTATATATATAGCTTTAAAAATATAAAGAGGCCAAACCATCCAGCTGAGACTATCCAAATAGTGCCTGAAAATTGAAACAATATATATGAATAAATGTTATGTAGTGGAAAAAAAAGAGAATTCTGTAAACATGACTAGCTACAGAGAAACTGCATTGACTATAAAGGAAATTCTGATATGCATTAATATATTAAAGATGTTGATATCATAACCTACATATATTGGGTGAATAGGATGAGTGGCGGGGATGGTGGTGGTTAAGCAAATATTGTCGAGAAAAATGGATACGTGATGATGCCGCAAGATGCTGATAAAAATTGATGAGGATGACCAACAGATAGCGTGGGGGGCTATTTTTATAGGTCAGAATGACCAATCAGACTACATAAAAGTGCACATGCATGAGGATAGGTCATGATCTTTGCATGAGTTGGGGATGTTGAGTAAGTGATCACAGTGATAACATATTGTGAAGATTAGAACCAGCTTGTATAGATTAAAATGTTCATGCAAGATAAGTGAACCAACTAGGTTTATAAATCATAAGCTTTACATAGTTAGTGTAGTATTTGTTTGCATAAAACAAAATTTAATTTCTTAAATTAAAAATTTACACAAACAAAAAACAAAGATAATTATTACTTTCATACTTATATTTATTAATAATCATAAAATCTTTTGGAACATTTTCGGGGTAGTCTCAGCTTATCAACCGGTGTGTTACTACTTTTTGTTTCTGTACCCGGCATAGTGAATGCTACCCGAGTTGAATGAGGAAGAGGTATTGGTGTTAACGTTCCTGTTAGGGTGTAGCACTACTACTGGATCCGGGCAAGAAAAAGATTCAAGGCATTGGTGCCTGTGAATTGATAACTTAACAACTCGGTGTAACCGGCAGCTTGACCTGAGCGGGGTAAGCAGTGATGAGTCGGCTGTGGTTACAAGTTCCGGAAGTTAAGTACATGCATATTGAACTAATGAAATTTTTGGGGGAGGATATATATTTTTTAAAATACATTATATATATAGCTTTAAAAATATAAAGAGGCCAAACTCAGTTATTAATGGAGTAGCTTTATTATATAGCTATGTAATGTGATAGCTGAGTACCCCAAAAATGAATAAGACGATGAACGAATGACACCCCTACACACCATGCACATGCGTTGGATAAAGGAATGTGTATAACTTGCCTCAAGAATTTGCACCTACTTGAATTAAAATTTTATCATAGATTTTTGTGCATCTTGTAACAAGTTGTCTGGTGTTCGTATGTATCTGCAATAAGAATCCGAAGACCATCGACCTAAGATTTTAATCAAATGGTCTTCCACGTTAGATGCTGCAGCACTTGTAGCTGCCCCTATGCGAAAAGAGTGTCCATTATACATACTTGAATCAACACCAACACATTCAAGTACATGTTTAAGCATATTAATGAAAGGTGTTCTTTTAAGAGCAAATCCGTTATGTACAAAAAGTGGATCTTGAGGTGACGGTTTCATAGTTTGTCTATATTTGATATATCTGCAGCATACATTATATGGACAGATATCATGATTAGTTTTAAACAATTTAACTGTGACCCCCTGTCTGAAAGGGTCTGTTTTAGAAACTTTTAATTTTAATAAGATGTAATTTTGACAAACAAGTAAATCACACCATGCTAAATGAGTGTGCTGGTCAAAAACACCAGAATCCGGAACTGTGAATTCACCACATCGTAAAAATCCAAAAAATGCCACGATACACACCGTTTCAAACATAAGATTATTGGGTAATGATGAAAAGTCATTACGTAGCCATGTGCATATTTTTTTTCAATATATTAAAAGTTATCGGTTGTCGTTTAAGATGACTGGCAGATTGTTGACGTTTGATGCCATTTAAAACATGAAATAAACGATTTAAATGTGTTTGAAGTGGGTATGTAATATGATAGCGACAGCAAAAGTACTTGATACCACATAGGTACAGCTTGATTGTGCTATAAGACAAATGAACACGAATAAAGCAGTGTGTTACGAAAAATTCTAACAAATCTTCACTGACTACAACATTACTAAAATCTGGTAAAACGTGATAAATCACACAAGTTTGTAACAAGAACTGTATATACATATTGAATCCTGTTTGGTAAGTTCTCTTTGTGCGTGGGGCAATAGAAAAATCCAATAAGTCATTTACACTTGAAGGGAGTCCCACAAAATTTCCTTTACTGGAGGAACCTTGTACGGATGTAAACTGGCTGAAGGTGCTAGAGTTCTGAACTTGTGTATCTGCAAACGAGAAAGAGCATCTGCAATAGCGTTGTATTTTCCAGGTACATGTTTTGCACGAAGGTAAAAATGATGTTCACAGGAGGATAATGTAAGACGCCTCATTAAACGCATTATATGTGCTGATTTTGATCTGCCTTTTTGGATAATAGATACAGTTGCTGTATTATCACACATAATAACAATGCGTTTCCTAAACCACAAATGGCCCCATATAACACATGCTACAACAATTGGATATAATTCACAAAAAGCAATGGAAATATCATCAGGTTGACATATTAAAACTTCATTTAACTCTTGTGGCCATGGGGAAGAAAACCATTCATTTTTGTAAATTCCACCAAAGCCTATGGTACGGGACGCATCTGTATATAATGTCAATGTATCCGTAGTAACTGAATCAGTGTTAAGGAACATGGAAACACCATTCCAATTTGACAAGAAGTACAACCACATCCTAATATCCTCGCGACATTCTGCATTTAATTTTATGTGGTGATGTAGCTCCTTAACAGTGGTAGATAATTTAATGAGATGTGAGACAAATGATCTCCCTGGAAGTATAACTCTGCTGGCAAAGTTTAAATGACCTAGTAACTGTAATAACTCTCGTTTAGTACAAGACCTACGTGACTGAAAGTCATAGAGAAACTGTGTAATCCTGAGTAGTTTATCTTTTGGGAGACGAGCCTCCATGCTGTTAGAATCTAACACTATACCTAAATATTCTATACAAGTAGTAGGGCCACAAGTTTTATGTTTAGCCATAGGTATATTTAATCTATTGAAAATCAGATGCAAAAGCGCCATATTCCTTTCTCCACAATTCTGAGGATGTTCAAATGTTATGAAGTCATCAAGTAAATGAAGGATATATCTTATGCCATAATTCTTTTGTGCAATCCAACAAACTGTAGCCGAAAATATATCAAAAATCTTTGGGCTAGAACGACATCCAAAAGATAATTTTGTATAGTAATAATATTTACTTCTCCATTTAATACCAAACAAGTGCCACTGTGAACGTTTAATAGGAATCAATTTGAAAGCATCAGATATATCCGTTTTACACATAGTTGTGTGAGGGCCTAAATGTTGCAAAATGTTAATGGCATCATCTATACTGACATATTGTAGAGAACACTTTTCCTTATCTATCAAATCATTAATACTAGGGTTTTGTTCACTATCTTGGTGGGGGGATGACAAATCAACAATTAGACGTGGTTTACCATTATATTTCCCCGTCGCAATACCAATAGGACTAACACGATAATAGGAAAAGGGTAATTTGTCAAGAGGTCCTACTAGAAATTTTTTGTTAACTTCACATGATAAGAGCTGGTCCACTATATCAGGTTGTGAAGTGGCTGAGAGCAAATTTTTACACTCTTTGGTAGGCAGCTGTAGCGACTCCACTAGGGTATCAAAACCATTTATAAACCCCTCACATAAGTAGTTCACCAATATCTGATTTGGATGAGAAGCAAGTTCTAACTGGAGTCTTGCAGTATTAATTGGTGAAGAAACTGTTTGGTCATTTGAGAAACATGTTTCTACTAAAACTTCTTTTTCATCTGTAATTCTCTCTGTATGTAGTCAATGGTTTGCAGGTTTTTGTGCTCTCTTATCTGATGTTTTACAAGCATGAGCACCATGGTCAACCGACCTGCAATTTAAACAGGTGTGGGCGTAAACACAATTTGACCGGGTACATTTCCCAGCATTAAAATTATTGCAAACTTCACTGCCATTAATGTTGAGTCGAGGTTGGCCAAATTTGTCAATGCTAGGTCTTTGTTGTAATGTTAACTTCCTCAGTATTTGAGAATTGTTATTGCCTGACTGTAATTGTGGGCAAAAGGCTGTATTATGTGATGTTAATTCACATATGTTGCAGCAATTTACCCTTGTATTTCCTACTATCATGCTTAGTAGGGAGTTGTCTTTTAAGGACCAGTCAATTTTTATATTGTTGTCCCTTAAAGCCACTGCAGCTCTCGCTGAAAACTGACAGTGATAATCGTAGAACTTCTTCCCATATATATTACTTATGTCAATTATGTTTGCTTCATACATGTCCAGCTCTGGTCGACGTTCGGGGAATTTGGTGCACATTATTCTTTTATATTTCCCGAAGGCTGTGATAAATTCACTTATGGATAGCATTTTAGAAAGCCGGGGGTCACTATTGTTGCCAATGCTAATTGTATACACACCATCCGGCGAATCGTCATGGTTAGGTAATTCACGTTTGGGAATTAGTAATGAAGCTAGATTAACGTCTTTGCCCTCTAATATCTTTTTCTTTATATTGTCGGGGACAACGTCTATATGCGGTATGCATTCGGACGGCACTCCAAATTTGGATGATGTAAAACGGTACCCACCTGCAGTGAATGTGCTAGTCTCAGAAGATCTGATAGCTGTCTCGAGTGAATTACCGCTATCCGTGTTTGGCGTATGTCTGGCAGTCCTCTGAACTAACGAATTAACAGTTTGCTGCAAGCAGGCCATATTGTTCTGCATTGACTGCATAGCTAGTAACAAAGTTGTTGTGTCACCAGCATTTGCACTGCTTATGGGCGCCGCCATATTGTTATTGTTATTACTTCCGGGGGCACTACTCTCGGCACTATTTCCTGTTGCAGACGCGCACGAAATATTGCGCATCTCATTTACAGTTGTCTCGGCGGGAGGCCTGGTCTCGATGTCTGAAGGAGCATTCTCCTGTACTCTTATAATCTCGGTGGAATCGCTTCCCTGTCTGTTAAAATAATTGCTTACATCTAAAGTTCTTTGTGTCTTTGTCCCAGCCGTGTTTCTACTCCTTCTTAAACTTGAAGTTAAACTACCAGTGTCAGCAGCCGCTAAAACCGGACTGGGATTCCTCTCCCTCCTTCTGCCGATATTTTCTAGATATATCTTCTTTATTATCGTCTTTCCCAACGACGCTGGAACATAAATGCCTAGATTTTCCAGTTCTTTTTTCAATTGTTCAAGCGACCAATTTGACGGGTTTGTAGAATCCCAAGGTTGTGCTCTTCTACGAGAACGACTTCTATCGGTGACATGTCGATAGTCCGACGGTCCGATAGTCCGACGGTCCGATAGTCCGACAGTTAAATCTCATGGCTATCAAGAGGATTAAACAGAACAAAAAGTCACTTAAATATTTGACGCAGTGTCTGCTTTGTCACCACGCAATTTGTAATAACTTTTTAAAAGCCATCTTATTGGGTTCAAACCCATCTTTTCTCCATTAAATTGGTCAAAATTGTGTCTTAAGACGGTCATCCCAAACATTTTCCCCTATTTTTAAAATAATTCTCTGATTTTGAAATTTTTATTACAAATTGTGTCGTTATTACAAATTGCGTGGTGACACTGCTTCTCCTCTGCAGAGCGAGTTCATCGAAACTTGACGGGAAGCAACTAGTTTTCTACTTATCAAATATGGCCGCACTGGCTTCTGACTGAACATGCATGGATAGTGCTCAGGTATGCGACCCACATCCACTTGGGTTATTTTTTACTGTTTTTACGCTACATGGTTTGTATTTCAACGGTGGACATGTCGTTATTTCGTTTTGTCACCGAAAATAATGGTAATCTTCGTTTTTTATTGGCGAAGGAGAAAAGATCACGACGATCATCGTTATGTCGGGACAATAATTAGCGGGGCGAAAAGACGACAGTTAGCGGGGCGAAAAGACGAAGATTATCGTGACGTCGGAGCAACAAAACGAAATTACAAATAGCAAAAATCAGCCACCATATATTTCAGCCAGGAAACCCGCGGTAGCTTTTAATGTCTTAAGAGGAATTAAATTATCTGTAAACATAGATGTGGCTTGGAAATGTACATGTATGATCTGAGAATCAACTTGCTATAAATTAGAAAGTGAAAATAGGCAAAATTTGCCACATGTAATTTCCAGCTTCGATTGGATTTAGTTGTATAAATGGTGTCAACTATTTCCGTTTTTAAGATATTTATTTTTCGTAGGACTTTAAAAGCAGTAGTATCGTTGACACAAGTCATGTCAATCCTATGGTGGCATACTTCTGCCATCTACATGCAAGTTGTTTTTCCCAATGATTATGTGACATGCAAGATAAAAATAAGAAAACAAAAGCAAAAAAGTTTGTTTTATGCCCACATATGACATTTATGTCAATATGCAAGATAAATATGTTAACATGCAAATAATTATGTTAACATGTAACTTATTCATGTCAACATGCAACTTATATCTTGCATGTTGACATAAATAAGTTGCATGGTTGACATAATTTATAAGTTGCATGTTGACATAATCGGTAGAAAAAATAACTCGCATGTAGATTGGCAGAAGTATACCCGAAATATTAGCTTTTAATGGAGAAATTACCCAGTTCTGAAATATCAACTATACGGTGGAAACAGTACTGACCAGTAGCAAAGTCGGAAAATCGCACCAGTTGCGTTTCATTTATAACTGAAGAAAAAAAGATGAATCGCAACATGTTGCGAGTTTCCGATGATTTGTTAAATAACCAAGCACAAGAAATGGTATGTAAAATGCGTACTTTACTGAATGTTCAGAAGATAGGAATTTTAGCAAGTATTAAATGATCGGCAAAAAGTTCAACACAAAAGACTTCTGTATGGTGGCATATTTCTCTGCCATCGAGTTACGACTTACGACTTTTATGATGTTGACATAATTTTGTGATTATGTCGACATAATATGATATGTCGACATCATAGAGAAAGATGTCGACTTATTAATTCAACTTGTCGAGATAGTAACGCCGCCTTGCTAGATAATTATCGCGGCATATTGAATTTATAAGTCGACATCTTTTTCTAAGATGTCGACATCTTTTTCCAAGATGTCGACATCTTCTCATATTATGTCGAACATATTCACCCAACATCATAAAAGTCGTAAGTCGTAACTCGATGGCAGATCTGAGCTGAGTGCATGCATCAGTTTCATGATTTGCATGGCAGAGTATCACATAGTAAACACTTCAGCGATAATGTTTTATGCAATGGCTTATTCCATTCCAATATTCAGATATATTTCTTTGGCCATTGTTGTACTGCAGTTTAATGTTAGATATTTGCCGTTGAAGTCTACGCCACTTTCGCCTCGTGCGTGGTGCATGTGTTCCCCTCTCATGGCTGCCCTCAGGGTAATTTTTTGCAGACGCTCTGCATCTTTTAGTTTTCTGATAAAGATCCAAATTGATGGATGCTTACACCCCCAACGCTGCTGTTCCACTGGGAGTGGAAACCTGAAATGCAACATAAATGCAATAAATATAATTACCTTTTTTATTTTTCCATTTGATTACACTGCTTTTTGCGCTTTTTGGGAGATTGGGCCCCGTAAACCGGTTAACCACACCAATTGATTGCTTTATCATCCAAGTGACCGTCCTGGGTCGGCACTAGTGTGTAATCGAAAATCTTAATCGACAAGTCAACGTAGGGGCCTAAGTATTTGAGTAGACTTAATGGACTTATATTTTGTGAATTTCCAGCCAGCTGGGAATTGGGTTTTCAAAATATATGCAACTTATTCTGAATTTTGAATACCCAGCTACAACCCAATTCCAAGTTGGCTGGAAAATTCACCTGTAGTTGGGTATTCAAATCCAGATCTTGAACACCTAATTCACAGCTGGCTGGAATTTGCCTGTAGCTGGGAATTTGTAAAAACCAATCCCCATGAATACTCAATATCCAGCTGATTGGGAATTAGGTTGTAGCTGTGAATTCACGAATGTAGTTGGATACCCAATTCCCAACTCACAGCCAACTTCACAGACACATCAAACTGCCTCCGACCTTGGCCCGCACATACGGATCTTACTAGGTCCGCATCAGTATTAAGTTTTTTTTTATAGTTTGTTATAACAAATTAAAAATTTATTAATTAAAATTATAAAACATACTGTCAGCCCAAAAAGCCTCCGGTGCAATATATCAATCCCTACCCCAGAGTTATCGCTCCTCTTCATTCCTCTTATTAAATGCCAAGACTTGCATAAAATGCATATCACTGAAAACAGTTTGGGTGCAGTTGAGACAGTTTTTTCGCGATTTTAGCAAAGGTATTTATTGTGGATGCTCGTGTTATGAAAAATTAATTCGCTTAATACAATACGTAACTGCACAGAATTTATCCATCCACAACTATTAAACCTTGTACACTTAGAAAATTGTGATTATTTCTGTAATTTCATGACGACAGTTTAGCAGTTTTTGTACCATATTTGAAAATTGTGTATGTGTTATGTAGTATATTTAGAAATACTTTGATGTACTTTATTTGTACACAGTTTTTGTTTTCGGAAAAATAACGATTTTTATCTGTCTCAAGTGCACTCAAACGGACTATACCTATTATGAGAACTATCGACAACAGTTTCTGTGTATTATATAGGAAATAATACTTCTTCAACCCCTATTTGTGGTGTATTTTGTAGGAACTATTCCATGCAGTATTAATAGAAATAAACGACTCGTTTGAACGTAAAAATTTCATTACATATAATATGCAATTATACATATACATGTATATGCCAAAATTGTTTGCCAAGCAAGAACGAGAACTCTCGGTAAAAGATTGGCATTATGTTGGTCGTCAACCGCGGGAAATTTAAACGGCGGACCACCGTAAGGCACTTTTTGTTGTACAACAAGGTTTCTGCGTCTATATATCTAGAGAGATTTATTACAAAGGGAATTTCTTTTTGCAGTATTAAAATTACTTACCTTCGACTAGGTTATTTGTCCGTGTGTCCTTGTCTCTAACTGAACACATTCCATATCTGTGGTGGAAAAGTTTCCATCTAAATAGGTGTTCTGGAAGTAAGTCAGGAGATCTGTAATTTCCGGGTATCTGTTCCGCAGTCGCAAGGTGTCAGGACTATTAGCAAGCATGTGGAAGTTCTGTCGAACGAGTAGAAGAGGGAGGTGTCCAATGGACATCATTTTACGTAGTACTCTTCGTCTTCGACGGTATGCCCTTGCTAGTCCAACTTCTTGGATTTTACGCCATATGCTCTGCGTCAAGTGAAAATAACATGCGGAAAGCGTACTTTGCGGAAGTTCAGTTTCAACAGCCAACTTTAAAGCGGTCTCAAAGTCGCACACGACTGTGCGAGGTCGAAATCTTCTACCAGTAGCATGCCTGACTTTGGATTTTAAGTGTTGGAAAAACTGTCGGTAATGACCTACGGTCTTACCCGTCATCAAGGACCAAGCAAATGTAAGAAATCTGCCCATGTATTTACCATGGATTGTGACCATCTGTGTATAAGGATGTGGGCTACTTTTAAATGTTCCATCGACATACACCGTAGAACATCCTTGTAAAAGGCGCAAACTCTCTGTTGTAGCTATCCCCCAGTTGTTATCATGATGACTTTAAAAAACGTTTACCAGACCAGGTTTTCTTCACTCCCCTCTTATTCTTACATCGTCGACATTGCGAGGAATACGGGGTAGAACCGATTCGCGTTGCCTATGCAAAATGGAACGGACTCTCTGGAACTCAGGCAGGTCATCATCTTCGTAATGTATCAATGCAACCTTCAATAACTTCATTGTAGACCCTCTTAATTGGCTTCGTTGGGTCGTCTTTGATAGTTTCTTTCATTTGATTGATAGCTCTCGGCTTCTCGAAGCGTATTGTCTTCGGGGGTATGATCATGTTCATTTACCGATTTAATTTCAATCTGCGGTTGACCTTCATCAAGATTAAATGCATTGGTTGATAGGGTCGTCCTGCATGGTTTTTACGCCAACACCTCCAGTGGAAGACAGTTGCCTTTTCTTATTGAGTGGTACCGATATCCATTATTTACCAAGACTTTCCCTTTTTTTACACCTCTCATCACGTAAGCCATGGTGGTTAACTTATGATTGGATACGTAGGATACCCCTATTTTTTTATAAGCATCGTCGGCAACATTATAGAAATTATGCCGCTTTTTTCATAATAAACCAATTGAACGTCTACAATTTTAGACACCGCTATAAGCCATCATCAAAGACAAAGAAATTTACATTGTAACTTCCGTTGTTAATTTCAAACTAGCGCAAAACCCTTTCAGATATTATTACAAATATAAAATGCCGACCGATGCTTTTAGAAATAACAGAACACCCGATGTATGTTCATTTCATATACTTGCTACAATGTAGACTTCAAAAATGCCGACCAATATGGCCAAAAAAAAAATGATAATGTAGAGTCAAAAAGCAACTTTCGGTGAACAGAATATCATCAAACAAGATGTGTTTGTGGAAACATGAATGCCCCCCGCGGCATCTTTGATAGTAAATGAGAAATATCAAGCAACCCCGTCTTTTCCTAAGATATCTTAAAAACCATGAAAAATTTGAAAAAACCCGGAATATATATAAAAATATATATATATATCACTACAACACCACAAAAAAGCATTTAAAAAATAAATAGACTTTAAGCATAGCCTTTTTCAGTGGCGTAGGAAGCAAATCAAAAGGGGGGGGGGGGGGCAATTTTTTTTTATTTTTTGCTTGCAAAAATCGTTTCCATGCGCTTTTTGAGTATGAAAATGAATAATGTTATACTAGTATGCAGTAGTCGCACAGTTAGAAAAAATAAAAGAATGTTGGGACAAAGTTTAAACTGAATGCGAAGAAATGTGTGTCTACAATCGGACCGTGGAATAAATGGTTTGAGAGAGTGAAAATGAAATGAATCGGAGCGAGGCGCGAAATTTTTTTGAAATTTCTTCTTCCATTTTCTGACTTTTTTATACCAAAAATTTAAGTTTTACACCTCATTAATTCATTCGCCAAGTAGAGCGATGTGTGAAAATTTTGTGAAATTTCTTTTTCATTTTCCGACTCTTTACACCAGTTTTTCAACTTTAGGGGAACGAAGATCACTACTCATTACGCAAAAATTTAAAAAAAAAAACCTTTGGATATTTTTTTTGTTGCGGGAACAGAAGGCAGCGTCAGTTGAATTCCCAAAAGGTTTAGGATTAACTTTGAGGTAACATTTCTTTAGGAGATCGTCTATTATTCTCTAATGATTTTTTTTTTTATCTGCGTCCAGACAAGAAATAGGTCTAGTAGGCCTGAAGCATCAGTAAATCGCAACGGTTACCCTTTTTCAAAAGAAGTTTGAATCAGCGAAAAAGCTACTCAAATTCGGAGAAGAAGAATTTCGTTCTAGTCCTCTAGACGTTTAATTTTACCCTTTAAAAATATTTATATAGAAAAAGTGGGAAGTCAGATGAGGGATTCTTTAGCTTCCAGACACATAACCATTGTTTTCTCCGTAGCTCAGTTGCATCGTAAGATCAACTGATATATTAATCTTTTTGCAGAGCTTAGCTAGGAGTAAACATGATAGACTTTAATTTAGAAACTGTGGGAAGCCTTTTTTCTATAGATAAAATTTGTTTCGAAAAAGAACACAAACACCTACACAAACCCACCCCACCCCCCACACACACATACACACACACAGAGCAGAGTGGATCCAGGAAATTCAATGTTAACGGAGGGGAAAAATAATTGTAGAATTATTATTTTTGCCGAGCGTAGCGAGGCGCGAAAATTATGGTAGACCCTCATTCAATAGCTGTATTCCAGATGTAATGATATTATTAAAAAAAATTTTGGTCAGAAAAAGTGGAGGCCCGCCCCCTAGCGTGGGGGGGCTCCCTACGCCTATGTATTTTTCTATAATGAACTGGTCAAAGGTCAAGGTCAAAAGGTAAAAAATGTACCAAAAGTATCAAACCATCGGACTATCGGACCGTCGGACTATCGAACCGTCGGACTATCGAACCGTCGGACTATCGAACCGTCGGACTATCGGGATGTCCCCCTTCTATCGGCCATGTTAACTCGTGATAAGCCAAGATCTTCGTCGAATTTTTTTTTTTAAATGATATCCTCAACTTTACTACTTTTAGTATGCTAAATCCAAACGTGAATGACGATGTAAAACGTATATTAAAACTTGAAACGTAAATCCAATGATACGTAGAATATAGGATTGATTTAGAATTAAGCAAATATTGTCGAGAAAAATGGATACGTGATGATGCCGCAAGATGCTGATAAAAATTGATGAGGATGACCAACAGATAGCGTTTTTTATAGGTCAGAATGACCAATCAGACTACATAAAAGTGCACATGCATGAGGATAGGTCATGATCTTTGCATGAGTTGGGGATTTTGATAAGTGATCACAGTGAAACCAGCTTGTATAGATTAAAATGTTCATGCAAGATAAGTGAACCAACTAGGTTTATAAATCATAAGCTTTACATAGTGAGTGTAGTATTTGTTTGCATAAACCAAAAGAATGTCCAGGACATAGGTACAAATCCGATAGAAATGGACAAACACAGACCTCTTGAAACGAAAAGGTGGGATCAGGTGCCATGGTGGAGTAAGCATCCCCTGTCAACTGGTCACACCCGCCGTGAGTCCACTAATTTTGAGATAATGAAAGATTTCTGAAACAAGAGGGGTGAGGAATGACCCTGCCTTATATGGAAATGAGCACCTTACATCATGCAATCCAAGAAAAAATTTGGTGTTATGATTTTTATCAGTTAAAATTCAAGTAAAAATGTAATGTTTAATTTTCTCATATGTTTATAATAAACATATATAATAAACCCATCCCCAAATGTGCTTCCAAAAATATACCTTAGAGCCTCCTTATCCGCACAACTGGGGATATAGGCCTATAATACTATGAAGTTTCATGGACTTTCACTCATTAGTTCCTGAGAAACGCTGCAGACAAGTTAAGGCACGAGAAAGAAGACGGAATAATAATAATAATAACAATAATAATAATAATTCCTCCCAAAGTCTCCCAAACCATGAACCCCCCTTCCTAATGTAACTCCGTCCTTCTAATGAATATTGAAACTTTAGATTATTAACCTAAAATTTGTTACAATAACAAAAATTTTATTTTCAGCTTTCTACATAAGTTCCACCCCTGTGAATCCTCTTGGAAAATTCCAATTCCCATAAAGATGGCAAACGGTCCAACTACCCAGTTTTACATGGCTAAAACATCTTAGCCAATACCTACTTAAAACAACTATAATCTTAGCTTTCTATATATGTTTACACTCCTTTGGATCCATCCTGATATTCCTAAATCTCATTAATACAGCATCGACTATACCAAGCCAGTTGTTCATACTTACAATATCTTTTTAGCTATCTAAATAAATTCTGCTCCTTCTGATCCTCTTTAATAATCCAAATTCCCATTTACCCATTTGCCCAACTACCCAGTTTTATGCCATTACAACTTCTAAGCTGACATCTGCTTCATAAACTTCTATTTTTAGCTTTCTATTTATCTTCCAAACTTCTTTGGTTCTACCCTTTTGGTACCTCTCTGAAATCCTTAAATTTCATTAACATAGCAAAGGGTCCAACTACATGTAGCACCCACAATATCAATGACAATATCTATGATAATGAAACAATCAATCTGTCTGCTCATGTTTCCACCCCATTGGATACTCATTTATTGTATTGAATCTCACACAGATTGTAGAGGAACAAAATACCAAGTGTTACATGTTTGAGTATAATAAAAAGTCATTATTGTAACTTAAACAGAAAACTCGCATTTAACAACACGAAAATAGCTTATTTTAAACTTTACACATATTTTTTCACACCTTTGGATCCACCTTGAAAGCCGGATATCTCACATAGATTGCACCGGTGTCATACTACCTAGGTTTACATGACTACACACAAGAATGACAGGTTATTGTTACTTAAATATAAAAAAATCTCTAGTTTTACAGCATTTCAAATATGCCCCCTTTGAGACCCTACTGAACACCTCCTGGGACCACAATAAAAAATGAAACCCTAGTTGCACAACTAGACAAGATCCAAACAAAATGATACTTATTCTGTATTGAACTGATATAATTGGGTTTCTTTCAGGTATATGGATATTAATGTGCATCGTCAACTCAAGCAAGCAGCACTTAAACTTGCAACCCTGAAGGCTAGAGGAACACGGCCACATGAGATGTCTAAGGACAGTGCCATACACATCACAACAGAAAATGACTCAGATTCTGATGTATCCATCAAGTATGCTGAACATATATACTTAAAGGGGCATAAGCTGTGTTTACCAGCACATTATTTCGATTATTTCTTCTTTTACTACCTGAACTTGATGTACAATAACAAATAAGAGCTATACACAGGCATAAACAAAATCTTACATTCCTATATATTTTGTGAAAATAAGATCAGGTCCAGTGTGGTTTGCATATACAAAAATTTAGGCTGAATTAATAAATTTTATATGAATAATTGCCATACTGGGTTTCTCAAGCAATTTTCAAAAAATATATAGGAATTTAAGAATTTTTATGCCTGTGTATATCTCTTTTTTGTTAATGAATATCAATCTAAGTAGTAAAAATGAGAAAATGTTCTGAAAAAGCTATTACTACTGCTACTACTGCTACTACTACTGTTGCTACTACTACTGCTACTGCTACTACTACTGTTGCTACTACTACTACTACTGTTGCTACTACTACTGCTACTGCTTCTACTACTACTACTACTAAGCCTACTACTACTACTACTACTACAACTACTACTACTACTGCTAGGCCTACTACTACTACTACTACTACTGCTAGGCCTACTACTACTGCTAGGCCTACTACTACTACTACTACTACTGCTAGGCCTACTACTACTGCTAGGCCTACTACTACTACTACTACTACTACTACTGCTAGGTCTACTACTACAACTACTACTATTACTACTACTACTGCTGCTACTAATACTACTTCTACTACTGTTACTACTACTGCTACTACTACTACTAGGCCTACTACTACTACTACTACTACTTCTACTACTGTTACTACTACTGCTACTACTGCTACTTCTACTACTACTACTACTACTACCACTACTACTACTACTACTACTACTACTACTACTACTGATACTACTACTACTACTACTAGGCCTACTACTACAAATACTACTACTACTACTAAAGTATTTTTAAAATATGATTCATTTCATTTTTAAGCCTGTGTATATCTCTTCAATATCAATCTAAGTAGTAAAAATGAGAAAATGTTCTGAAAAAGCACTACTACTACTACTACTTCTTCTACTACTACTACTACTACTATTACTACTACTACTTATACTACTAAAGTATTTTTAAAATATGATTCATTTCAAATACATGCACTAGTACACACCTTTTTCACTCTATAGTTGTTTATATGTTTATTTACTGGATTTGTCGATTTTGGATCATATCCATGGTATACTTTGTTTGAAAACACGGAAATAACCACAATACTATCTAAAATACATTAGCTTTACTAAAGATTTGGTTTAAAATGATATCGTTTGTCATCAGAACATAGAAACAATATGCATTTTAGAAAAAATATGCCCCCCCCCCAGGGAGCGCTCAAATTATGACATTATAAGTTCCATAACTCTGAACGATATTGCCAGATGTTGAACGTGAACTCATACTATATCTTCTTAATATAAAGCTTCGTTAAATTTTACTCAATTTGGAAACGGAAACAAAAGTGTAAAATATTGTTAGATCGTTTTTATTGAACTCTCCTGATTTGAAAGATTTCCATCTCACCACCTTTAATTTCTTTGTTTTAATCCTCATTTAATTTCAAATCGTTTTGATTTATATGTCACATTAATTTTGAGTCTTTATTTAATTGTAATTAAGAGTTGGGTACACTACATTTACAAAAAGGCCTATTTGACGTTTCAAGACTGAAAGTTCCAGGTACAATTGCAATACGTATTTCAACCATATTTTTCTGTACATAGGCAGTATGTGTTCAGGAGAATTTCCTTAACAAACTAAGTTTTGTCTGGTTTTTTGTTTTTTCAGGGACCCTCCGTCATCAAAGAAAATGAATTGCACAGGTTTTGTAAACAATTCTTTTGTATTGGAACAAGTTTCCGAAGAAGGAAATCCTTTACAAAACCAAGAATCAAGCATTGTGCAGGCCAAAGAGTTTTCATGTGAAACAAACCGCGGAAAAATAAATGTAGATACGACATCATTTAGTAAACAAGAACAGATAGAAATGACCGAGTACATTGTCTAAAGAACAATATCCATGATACATTTTACATTCTTTCAGGATGTATGTAGATGTTTAAATTACATCCTAGATCTAAATAATTGTCTAGGTGTTATGAATATCATTAAAAAAGTTATTATTATGTGTTTTTGCTATTTAGAGAGATAATATCAATGGTATTGTTCGTTATTTTAATGTTACGGGTAGATAAACAAATGGTGTTATTATATCACTCATACAACGGGTAGGTTCAGTGAAAGAGACACACACTGACAAAAGGACAAAAAGACTAGACAGACAAACCAGTATTTCCCTTGAACTTTGATCTCGTGCGGCAATAAATGTTCTTTTCGAAATGTTAACACTACAGCATCGATCAGATAACCAGAATAAAGACAGCACTGGAACACCACAGCATCTATTAGGTAACCAGACAAGCAGATGATACAAACATTACTGGAGCACCACAGAATCAAACAGGTAACCAGACAAACAGAGGAATACTGACAGTGCTGGAGCACAACAGCATCGATCAAGTAACCAGACAAATAGACAAATACAGAAGTCAAACTTGTTTGATAATTATACTTTATTTCCTAAATTCCAGCAGCAGCGGCAAAATTAAGAACATTGGCAGTCAGCATATAATTACAAACACTGATACCATCAACGAGATACAGTATATTATTTACATACATTGAATATTAATACCACTATGAAAATATCTGTAAGTATGTTGCCACTTGGACCATTATCAAACCTACACTCAAGTCACTCATATCTGAATACATTCTTGTTAAATTGCAATACTACAGAAACTATACTGAAATCAAAAGTGAAATTGATTTTGATTTTTCATGACCTGGAATTTGGTATTTCATTTTTACGACGAAATTTAAGAGTTGCATCTTTTTGATGATAAACAAGAGTTAATATTATAGCATTGCTTAGAAAATACAACACAAAATCTAATATAATATTACTGGTAAGCAGCTGCGCCAATGGCGCAAGATAATCCAGTCAAGTCATATTTTCATTGATTTTTAAAAACAAAGACCAAAAACTTCATAACTGCAAATTTCAAAATTGTAAGAATTTAAGGGTGCCTAGTCTACAGGGAACCAATCATTGTGTATAAATTTCAAAAGGATTCATGAAAGCAAACTTGAGATATTGTCAACAATATCTTATTTCAGAATACTTTTAACAAATAAAGTAAATATCCCTCTAATGTCGAAAAAAAAAATCTTAAGAATCAAAGGGTACCATAAGGCTTCATGGAACTAAACATAAAATTAAAATTTTCTTTGGATTTGTGAAAACAAACTTGACTTATTGTCAAAAATGTCAAAGTTTTAGCAAACTTTAAGGATCCATAAAGGCTGTCAAAAATGTCAAAGTTTTAAAGAACTTTAAGGATCCGGAAAGGCTGTCAAAAATGTAAAATTTTTAGCGACCTTTAAGGATCCGGAAAGGCAACTCAAAAGTTATTGCACGGAAGGATGCACGGAAAACCATAATAAGTTTGTCATAGATGAGTGTACAATGAATGTAGTTTGCTTGTATTATCACATTAAGATTTTAACAAATCTAAAGCACTAATATATTTCAAAATCATTGATTTATTCCTGTTTGTACAGTAAAACTGTGAAGAGAGGAAGGTTAAATTTCATATTTGTTGTAACAAATATATATATACTATTTTATGTTTCACGTCTGCAGTCAATTTTTATGTCTTGTAAAAAGATAAAAAAATATGTGACAAAATCGTCTTTACAGTACAATGTGTTGATTTACACATACTGCACTAGAAATATAAGTGTCAGCAGTTCCTATTTCATCCAGTACATGTAAGTGTAGATTTGTATCTGTTATACATCTATAATACATTGGCACATGTAATGTCCTATCATTATTTATGTCCATATATACAAGTACAGTTATAATTATGGCATTTAGTATCAACAAATTAATTCATATAAATATCATTAGCTATAAAATACATTAGAATAATATGTACAATTGCTTATATTAATACACACAATGCATAAGATAACAACAAAATAAATGATCCTGTACCCTTCACATAGATAAAGTCATGTAGTTTGCAGAACACAAAATCAAACATCAATCTTATCATTAATAAAAAAACAACAAACTTTCTTAATATAACTAGCACATACTATTTGAGATATTGTCTTGCTTCAATTATAATCCACTGTTAAACAACAAAAGTTACATACAAACACACACTTTTAGCCTACTTGAATATCAAATAAAAATACACTTAATATAAATGAGGTATGTGCCTCTCTCTCTCTCTCTCTCTCTCTCTCTGTAAAGGTTCAACCTATCAATATACAGAATCGCGTAGATTTAGTCATTTTAGGTGGTCTATAAATCAGACTGGCTAAAATCTAAATGATTAAGAGAATAGTTACCTGTCCATCCCTACTATATTTAGACATTTCAATTTCTAGCATATTTAGATCTGATATGCTGTATATACATGACTTCAAAATGGCAAATATAGACGACACCGTAAGCATAGTAAAGGTTCTTTCTGAACATCCTATCACAATAAAATTGTATTTGATATTTCCACATTATTAAAACATAAAATTAAGTCCAGGAAAGCTGTGATCCTTATAATGTATGATGAACAATGGCTTTGGTGTTTTCTTAGCATTAAAAGAATATTTGAAAAGAACAGTCCATGAGGAAATAATCCTCATCATTTGTTTCATTTACAATTTACAAAGCCGTCTGTACTGGTACAGATGGTTGAAATGTGTACTGCAATTAGCTGGTGTTGATTTTCTTTTAAAGCTCACTCATTTAGTCGCACAGCAGTTTCATGTGCTGTCCAAAGAAGTGATTTGAAAACACAACCAATTGGTCATCAGACATTTTAAAGATACAAATTCAATGTTATTGCAGTATCTTATTCTTAAAGTTGGATATAAAAAAATATACAAGGTTTCCAGGGTGAGAAAAAAAAATTTGAAAAATCACTTGTCCTGTGGGACAAGTTGTTTTGATAACTACTCGTTCCTACACACTTTCATCTTATTCAAATTTTTAGGGACTTTTATGGAACCATTTTTAGACTAACAATTCTTTGATTTCTCTGATATCTAAATTTTAAAATTAAAATGGCAGTAAAGGATTTTGAAATCGCCATTTTAGTGTAAAGTTTAAGAGGCTACAATGTAAAATTTTATAGATCTAAATGGAATACTATTCATCAACGGGGAAGAGTACACACCCCTTACTGCTCGTATCCATGCAATTTTCTCTCGTCCAGGACAAGTGGAGGAGTACATTTTTCTCACTCTTGTTTCATTTATGGAATTTGTTCAGTTTGTTGGCATTGTCTATGTATATGTACGATATAAATACCCTAGGAGGTTGTAGGTGAATAAATGAGAATGCAACCTCATTCACACATACTTTGAATGTGATGGATGAGAGACATCCTTGGAATGAGCGAGAGGTTCAAAAGGGTATTCATATACTCACCTCCAATGTTCTACCCAATTGTGTTTGGTTGACGGCAAACTTTACTATTTTGAAAAATGGAAATACCATACAAATGGCATGCTGGTTCTTACATGCCACTTATTCTGATCTCTCTTAAGTTGAGTATAATAGTCTGTATATTTGAGGCAGCATGGAAATATGCTGATTTGGCATAAAACAATCCATTATGTGGAACAAGATATGTGAATATAAATACCCACTGGAATAAGTCTTAAACAATAATGTAAATAACAATTAAATAAGCTCATAGTTCAGTCGTCTGACAAATTAGATGGGGATTCATAAGGAATATTGTCCACAGGACAGCAATTTTAATATTACATCAAACTTTTCTTTCATTTTATACAAATTATTAATGCTTGACTTTTGTCCTTTCGTACCAAATTTGTCCATCAACATCTTCCTAGTCAACAATACATCACAAAAAGACCAGGAGATTCTGAAGAAGTTTTAAGATAATTAAATATAAACTAAAGAAATTGATGTAAAGTGCTTTTAGCATGGATAATTGCACATCCTTAACACTTCCTAAAAATGAATTTTGTCAGTAGAAGTATTCCTCTAGTAAACAATGCCACCATCTCCAATCCCAAGCTTCTTTTGCAACTTAACTGTAGCACACTTAAAATCTTCTTCCATCTGCTCCATTGTTTTGAGGTCCTTTGCAAATTGATCTACATGTTGTGGTCTTTTTGGATAAGGTCCGAAACTGACCTTTATTTGTGATGGTTTATAGTCTTCTTCATCAGAGAAATCATCATAATATGGAATCTGTTCCTCGTGTTTTATTTGGTGATTCTCATTAAAATTTTGTTCCTCTTCATTTTGGACAATTCTCACAGAAGGAGCACTTTTTGACCTAAGTGAACTTGTTTTCTTATTTGGTACAGTGACTTTGCTGGACAATTTTCCAGAAACTGGCCGTGTGGTTTCATATTTCATAGGACGTTCTTTCTTTTGTGTCAAAAATACTGCAAGACAAAATAGCAGAAACAAAATATACATTTCCAGATTACCTTAAAATATTTCGTTCAACATCAGTACAAAACTGTTAGATTTACGAGTGAACATTGTATTGCTATTAAGAAATGGTGAAAACACTGACAATGAAAAAGGAACAGTACTTATGAAGACATTGGGGAAGAAGAGTTAACATTGCAGCAACATTTTGATCGAAGAAAGTTTCTTATTTTATGTGGCAATTGTCATCTTTGTATAGATATTTGGTAGGTCTGTGAAATGTTTATTCAAGCACATTTTAACAACACTACATCAGCTAATATCTTATTAATCTTCTTAATCTATAAACAAACATGTCAAAAGCTGTTAAACTCTTTACAAGTGTTCATTCACAAGTTGTCTACGAGTGATGTTAATATACCAGTATATATATATATATTTTTTTGTTTTTTGCATAAAATTATGTTACTTTACTTTGGAGAGTATAAGAAAAATACATTAATTTTCAAAAACACCTAAACTGCCAAAATGTCTATGATTTTGCCTTTTCCCTAAAGATTTTAAAGTATATGTTCGTCCTGTGCAAGGTCAATTTAACACATCCCTACATTTCCAGTTTTACAAATTAGTATCATAAAAATAATATTTTGCATGAATAATAATTGCTTCAATTTTCCCTTAATATTCCCACCAACTAAGCTTATCCAACTAAGATATCTACTTTTCAGTCTCTATGGAAGCTGGATCATCTCATTCTATAAAGATGAATGAGGTAAAAGTGCTTACAAAATTTCAGAAAATTCTATTTGTAAAAGAAATCATTTTCAATCAACATAATTTGGACCTAAAGTCGCCATGTAGCATAACAATCTATCACCAATTTGAAATCCATTATGAACAGACCGATTACACAAAAGGTTTAGGTTTATACATCCCATTCTAATTGTGAATAACTTCAAAAGTTGTGATAATTGTAGGGTAAACATCTGACAATGGACATGGCAATTTTTCCCAGCTTCAACAGAAACGAGAACTGGAAATTGTAACATTTAATGTTCGAGTTACCTCCCTTTGCATTATCAATACACACAGTATACAATTGACAGTTGGCTGAAAATGAGCAGTCACTGGTTATGTAAGGCATGTGTGGGTGTATAAATAAAGGAAATATGCGCAGGGAAAATCATTAAGGCAGGTTATGTATAGCAATTAGTTGACAAACACGTTAATTTGATAGTTTTCAAAATGGACAGGAACTTATTCATAATGAATTTCACTTGCCATTTGCATAACAAGCACCTCCTACACGATGCTATCCCCTCTATTCGGCATTTATTTTCATTTTTCCATGTACTAGAAAACATACATATTCTTGAGAGTTCAATAGAAATTGATTTAGCTTTATGTTCGTATCAGTGATATGTAATTATTTCTATTTACATCACTGTATGCTTTTAGATGTCAATATCAATATGATGAATGGCGGAGTAATACTGCAGTGTCTCAAAGCAGGCTCAACACCACTGCAATCTTATATAGTAGAAATCCATATTTATAAATAGACCGATGACGTTTTATTGAAACTAACTACAAATCGTATTGTATAATTAGAAGTAAGTAGAATTATGTGGTATTTTATTTAATGATTATTCAAACTAGATTTAATATTATTTAAACCAAAATATTTGACTTCTCTGTAAAAGTTGAATTGTTGAGTTGGACTATATTTCACAAGAAGTGCGAATGCAACATCCATGACCTCTTCACTGCTAACAGGATAGCCCTCAATGAAAAGTCGGAGTAAACCCATAATAGGTTGTTATTACATAACAACCCATAAAAACTGCTATTGGGGGTCACAGGTATGTCATGTTCCACCATTGGAAGTGTGACATATGCAGAATCTTGAAAGATTATTAAATGGTAAAGGGAAGTTATCATTATAACCAATGCTGAACACACAAAAGTAGGAGGTAGAGAATTGCTTTCATAACCTTGGATAGGATTGAATCACAAAAGATGCTGTGAATGAACTGATGATTTCTTTATCATAAAATAATTTACACCTATTTGTCATTTGATAAACTTTCAACATCTTATAAGTCTTATTTTCATTTATCCATCAGTACACACCTACGAGTGGTCACTCAGCAGGTTTCATTACACCTATGAGTGTTTCATAGCAGATTTCATCACACCTACAAGTATTTCACTCATAGCAGGTTTCATTACTCCTATGAGTATTTCACTCTTAGCAGGTTTTAATACACCTACGAGTGGTCACTCATAGCAGGTTTCATTACACCTGTGAGTGTTTCACTCATAGCAGATTTCATTACACCTGTGAGTGTTTCACTCATAGCAGGTTTCATTACACCTACGAGTGGTCACTCATAGCAGGTTTCATTACACCTACGAGTGGTCACTCATAGCAGGTTTCATTACAAATATGAGTGGTCACTCATAGCAGGTTTCATTACACCTGTGAGTGTTTCACACATAGCAGGTTTCATTACACCTGTGAGTGGTCACTCATAGCAGGTTTCATTACACCTATGAGTGGTCACTCATAGCAGCTTTCATTACACCTATGAGTGGTCACTCATAGCAGGTTTCATTACAAATATGAGTGGTCACTCATAGCAGGTTTCATTAAACCTGGGAGTGTTTCACTCATAGCAGGCTTCATTACACCTACGAGTGGTCACTCATAGCAGGTTTCATTACACCTATGAGTGGTCACTCATAGCAGGCTTCATTACACCAACGAGTGGTCACTCATAGCAGGTTTCATTACACCTGTGAGTGTTTCACTCATAGCAGGTTTCATTACACCTAAGAGTGGTCACTCACAGCAGGTTTCATTACACCTACAAGTGTTTCACTCATAGTAGGTTCATTAAACCTGTGAGTGTTTCACTCATAGCAGGTTTCATTACACCTATGAGTGTTTCACTCATAGCAGGTTTCATTACACCTGTGAGTGTTTCACTCATAGCAGTTTTCATTACACCTACGAGTGGTCACTCATAGCAGGTTTCATTACACCTGTGAGTGTTTCATTCAAAGCAGGTTTCATTACACCTATGAGTGGTCACTCATAGCAGGTTTCATTACACCTATGAGTGGTCACTCATAGCAGGTTTCATTACACCTATGAGTGGTCAGTCATAGCAGGTTTCATTACAAATATGAGTGGTCACTCATAGCAGGTTTCATTACACCTGTGAGTGTTTCACTCATAGCAGGTTTCATTACACCTATAAGTGGTCACTCATAACAGGTTTCATTACACCTGTGAGTGTTTCACTCATAGCAGGTTTCATTACACCTACGAGTGTTTCACTCATAGCAGGTTTCATTACACCTACGAGTGGTCACTCATAGCAGGTTTCATTACACCTACGAGTGGTCACTCATAGCAGGTGTCATTACAAATATGAGTGGTCACTCATAGCAGGTTTCATTACACCTGTGAGTGTTTCACTCACAGCAGGTTTCATTACACCTATGAGTGGTCACTCATAGCAGGTTTCATAACACCTATGAGTGGTCACGCATAGCAGGTTTCATTACACCAATGAGTGGTCACTCATAGCAGGTTTCATTACACCTACGAGTGTTTCACTCATAGTTGATTTCATTACACCTACAGTAGTGTTTCATCATAGCAGGTTTCATTACACCTACGAGTGGTCACTCTTAGCAGGTTTCATTACACCTACAAGTGTTTCACTCATAGGTTTCATTACACCTATGAGTGTTTCACTCATAGTAGGTTTCATTACACCTGTGAGTGTTTCACGCATAGCAGTTTTCATTACACCTATGAGTGTTTCACTCATAGCAGGTTTCATTACACCTGTGAGTGTTTCACTCAAAGCAGGTTTCATTACACCTACGAGTGGTCACTCAAAGCAGGTTTCATTACACCTACGAGTGGTCACTCATAGCAGGTTTCATTACACCTACAAGTGGTCACTCATAGCAGTTTTCATTACACCTATGAGTGGTCACTCATAGCAGGTTTCATTACACCTATGAGTGGTCACTCATAGCAGGTTTCATTACACCTATGAGTGTTTCACTCATAGCAGGTTTCATTACACCTATGAGTGTTTCACTCATAGCAGGTTTCATTACACCTGTGAGTGTTTCACTCAAAGCAGGTTTCATTACACCTACGAGTGTTTCACTCATAGTAGGTTTCATTACACCTGTGAGTGTTTCACTCATAGCAGTTTTCATTACACCTATGAGTGTTTCACTCATAGCAGGTTTCATTACACCTGTGAGTGTTTCACTCAAAGCAGGTTTCATTACAGCTACGAGTGGTCACTCAAAGCAGGTTTCATTACACCTACGAGTGGTCACTCATAACAGGTTTCATTTCACCTACAAGTGGTCACTCATAGCAGTTTTCATTACACCTACGAGTGGTCACTCATAGCAGGTTTCATTACACCTATGAGTGGTCACTCATAGCAGGTTTCATTACACCTATGAGTGTTTCACTCATAACAGGTTTCATTACACCTGTGAGTGTTTCACTCAAAGCAGGTTTCATTACACCTACGAGTGGTCTCTCAAAGCAGGTTTCATTACACCTATGACTGGTCACTCATAGCAGTTTTCATTACACCTATGAGTGTTTCACTCATAGCAGGTTTCATTACACCTGTGAGTGTTTCACTCAAAGCAGGTTTCATTACACTTACGAGTGGTCACTCAAAGCAGGTTTCATTACACCTACAAATGGTCACTCATAGCAGGTTTCATTACACCTACAAGTGGTCACTCATAGCAGTTTTCATTACACCTACGAGTGGTCACTCATAGCAGGTTTCATTACACCTATGAGTGGTCACTCATAGCAGGTTTCATTACACCTACGAGTGGTCAGTCATAGCAGGTTTCATTACAAATATGAGTGGTCACTCATAGCAGATTTCATTACACCTGTGAGTGTTTCACTCATAGCAGGTTTCATTACACCTATGAGTGGTCACTCATAACAGGTTTCATTACACCTGTGAGTGTTTCACTCATAGCAGGTTTCTTTACACCTACGAGTGGTCACTCATAGCAGGTTTCATTACACCTATGAGTGGTCACTCATAGCAGGTTTCATTACAAATATGAGTGGTCACTCATAGCAGGTTTCATTACACCTGTGAGTGTTTCACTCATAGGAGGTTTCATTACACCTACAAGTGGTCACTCATAGCAGGTTTCATTACACCTATGAGTGGTCACTCATAGCAGGTTTCATTACAAATACGAGTGGTCACTCATAGCAGGTTTCATTACACCTGTGAGTGTTTCACTCATAGCAGGTTTCATTACACCTATGAGTGGTCACTCATAGCAGGTTTCATAACACCTATGAGTGGTCACTCATAGCAGGTTTCATTACACCAATGAGTGGTCACTCATAGCAGGTTTCATTACACCTACGAGTGTTTCACTCATAGTTGATTTCATTACACCTACAAGTGTTTCACTCATAGCAGGTTTCATTACACCTACGAGTGGTCACTCTTAGCAGGTTTCATTACACCTACAAGTGTTTCACTCATAGGTTTCATTACACCTACGAGTGTTTCACTCATAGTAGGTTTCATTACACCTGTGAGTGTTTCACTCATAGCAGTTTTCATTACACCTATGAGTGTTTCACTCATAGCAGGTTTCATTACACCTGTGAGTGTTTCACTCAAAGCAGGTTTCATTACACCTACGAGTGGTCACTCAAAGCAGGTTTCATTACACCTACGAGTGGTCACTCATAGCAGGTTTCATTACACCTACAAGTGGTCACTCATAGCAGTTTTCATTACACCTACAAGTGGTCACTCATAGCAGGTTTCATTACACCTATGAGTGGTCACTCATAGCAGGTTTCATTACACCTATGAGTGTTTCACTCATAGCAGGTTTCATTACACCTGTGAGTGTTTCACTCAAAGCAGGTTTCATTACACCTACGAGTGTTTCACTCATAGTAGGTTTCATTACACCTGTGAGTGTTTCACTCATAGCAGTTTTCATTACACCTATGAGTGTTTCACTCATAGCAGGTTTCATTACACCTGTGAGTGTTTCACTCAAAGCAGGTTTCATTACACCTACAAGTGGTCACTCAAAGCAGGTTTCATTACACCTACGAGTGGTCACTCATAGCAGGTTTCATTACACCTACAAGTGGTCACTCATAGCAGTTTTCATTACACCTACGAGTGGTCACTCATAGCAGGTTTCATTACACCTATGAGTGGTCACTCATAGCAGGTTTCATTACACCTATGAGTGTTTCACTCATAACAGGTTTCATTACACCTGTGAATGTTTCACTCAAAGCAGGTTTCATTACACCTACGAGTGGTCTCTCAAAGCAGGTTTCATTACACCTATGAGTGGTCACTCATAGCAGGTTTCATTACACCTACAAGTGGTCACTCATAGCAGTTTTCATTACACCTACGAGTGGTCACTCATAGCAGTTTTCATTACACCTATGAGTGTTTCACTCATAGCAGGTTTCATTACACCTGTGAGTGTTTCACTCAAAGCAGGTTTCATTACACTTACGAGTGGTCACTCAAAGCAGGTTTCATTACACCAAGAATGGTCACTCATAGCAGTTCGAGTGGTCACTCATAGCAGATTTCATTATACCTACGAGTGGTCACTCACAGCAGGTTTCATTACACCTACAAGTGGTCACTCATAGCAGGTTTCTTTACACCTATGAGTGTTTCACTCATAGCAGGTTTCATTACATCTGTGAGTTTTCACTCATAGCTGGTTTCATTACACCTATGAGTGGTCACTCATAGCAGGTTTTATTACACCTACGAGTGGTCACTCATAGCAGGTTTCATTACACCTATGAGTGGTCACTCATAGCAGTGTTCATTACACCTACGAGTGGTCACTCATAGCAGTGTTCATTACACCTACAAGTGGTCACTCATAGCAGTGTTCATTACACCTATCAGTGGTCACTCATAGGTTCCATTACACCTACGAGTGTCATTCATATCAGGTTTCATTACACCTACGAGTTTTCACTCATAGCAGTTTTCATTATATCTTCTACATATCAACATATTAGAAAATGGGAGCAATGAAAGATTGGTTTTTAATAAGACTGATAATTTAAAAGACTGCAGCAAACAATATTCTTCAGTTGATAGCAACTTTTTATGATAAAAGTTATACAAAATATTATTTTACCAAATTCTTTTAAAGAGCAGTGGTTTCTCATGACAAATTCCACTGAATTGTTGTATATATGTGCAAAATAAGCACAAAGGATAGGAGAATGTGCTAGTCAATACATACCTCCTGCACTTTGTGGACGATTTTTCTGTCTGTCTTTGTCTCTTGGCATGAAAGCACTTATCGGCCTTTTTTTGGATTGTGACTCATCTTCCTGGCCAAGTGCAGATTCAAAATCAAATAAATTTCCCTGAAAATACAGTATGCTTGAAAATACTGTTCAAAATATAATTGATTTTAAAGTCAACTATTGAACACTTATAAGAATGAATCTGTTGTCAATATGGATGCCAACTTGGTAACAGATACAAAGAAAGATGTCAATATGGATGCCAACTTGGTAACAGATACAAAGAAAGGTATCTTTACACTCAGATGGTGCCCATAATGACAAAAATAACATACTTACAGGTGTTTATTATATAAACATTATGTGAAGTGTTTCCTCGTTTTGGAATAAATAAGATTTGGATTCCCCATCTAATTTTGATATGACAACTAACTTTAGGGTAGAAGTGAAAAGTAATTGCTGACAGCGAATCACTCACTGACTTTGTCTTGCTGTAATTAAAACAGTGACTACATGGCGTAAAAGACAACATGTGTATTTGCATGTATGTGAACTCATGAACTTTATGTATTCAACCAGGAATCATACATTATAGTCATATGATGAACTTCAACTGTTACTTATATTGGCCTAGATGCAGGCTAGAATAACATAGTTGGGATTACTGCAGGAAATGTAAATACATGAATTAAATCTAAGTACCTAAAGTACTGAAATGACAAATGACACAGCAATTGGGCTTATACCATATTCAACCCACTAAGCACTCAGGTTGCTAAAAAAGTAGGAAAAAGGGATGGGTACTTATTGGGACCAATTAGTAGTCAAATTGACATAAAGCAGTACCGTGGTAGAGTTGACGACATCTATCAACATTCTTGTGTTCCTGGGGGTTAGAGATAGACAGTTAATTTTGTTTTTCTGGTCCATATCTCCTTGTCAACCGGCCAGAAAAGATACTTTAACATGTGTGAAAATAGGAGAGGGCCGCTTATAGGGACATGGGTGCTTATTGGGTCAAACACAGTGCTTTGACTAAAAAGATGCCAGCTATCACAATTTAACCAAAATATTTTCAGAGTGGCATTAAACACTAGTAATACAATTAATATAAGTATTTATTTTGGCAGTTTGCTGCCGTATTTAACATGCTTTTTATATATAACTCATTATTCCAGAAGTTAAGCGTTTAACTCATTAATCCCTGAAACCACATTTAGATTAAACCATTTATATTGATGGAAAATATCATAATTAAATAAAACATCAAGAAGACAAAGCCAGAATTACTAGAGCCACCATTACAACTATTGTTATAACTTGTAATCAAAATCAAATGTCAATATTACAGTATCATAATTATACAAACTTACGGCAGGTCTGTATCGACTAGAATCATCATAATCTGCTTGGCTGTAAAATTTTCCACGTTTTGTGTCAGTATCCATTTTATAGATTCCAGAATATCCCTTTTGGAAAAAAGAATTCTAGAGTGAGTGTTTATATACATGTATATGCATTTATAACTAGGGACCAACATAACCTACTTGTTAACAATTTCTGCCTATCTATGAAAACTAAGACCCAGCACTCATGATATACAAAACGACCTACTTGTTGACCTGAATTTCTGCCCTTTATATGAAAACCAAGACCCAGTGACTATAATATACAAAAGGGCTTTCTAGTTGACCTAAATCCCTGCCCTGTCTATGAAAACTCTAATCGAGCAGACATGATATACAAAAGGGCCTATTTGTTAACCTGAATTCCTGCCCTATCTATGAAAACTCTGATCCAGTGGCCCATGATATAAAAAAGGCCTACTTATTGACCAGAATTCCTGCCCTTTCTATGAAAACTCTGTAACACTTAATGTGACACATTAGTTTTATTGTCTTTACTCATTATCAAAACCTTGATGATCAAAGACTAAAATTTGTTTTGGGGAACATTAAATCAATTTATATTTACATACCAACTGCAATTCCCTTAATTGCAAGTATATAGAGCAATATATTGCATATTCCGATAAATACAGTCGCGTGCCCCGAGTATTAACCACTTTACTTTTCAGCGTAAGAATACATGAACGAATCAATAAAGAATAGAATATCACATGTTTATTTCTAATATATTTAATCTTAAAAGCCATACATTAGGCCTACCACAAAACAAATAAAAATCACAGAAGGAAATCGGAAACACGAGACTACATCTGTAGCACATTGTACAGCCTACAGGCCCATATCGCGATATATCTAGGTCATGTTATGACCAGAACCACAGACCACCGTCTGGCTTCATAGTTACAACAGAAAGAAAGAAAGTAAGGCCTAGTGCAACTTTGTCAAGCATCTCTTGATAAACAAGTCGATTTGTTTGCCTTCACTGGATATTCCTATCAGAAACAATTCGTCACTCGCATCGTGTGAAATTAGGTCGTGTGAAATGGGCCTACTTATGTAGGTTACGTACCAATCAGTCATCGTGGTTCCCAGCTGCTTGGTAAAAAATGTCAAATAAAATGGCTACTTTCAGTTGTCATAAATAAATATTAGCTGTCTCACTTTTTATAGTATATCCCATTAATAATATATCAGAATTCAAACGCAAATTCGTTGTAAATACATTACTCAGCATACTCACAGCCGCAGCCATTTGCAATTTCAATTCACTTCTGACACATTTAACCCTCCGCCACCAAGAGCTCGAATATTAATGAAGATGACTCAAGTCCAAGAATAGATATTCCAGAGTTGTCATTTCAGTAGTTTCTTTCAAAATGATATAATAAAAGAAATTAAACCTGATATTCATTTAGTATTTGCGGTCAGAAAAGAGAACTACTTCTCATGTCAAAACAGCTGTTGAGCTATACATCAAAAAAGCAATTGCCCATGGAAAAAATTCATTGTGCAGCACTTCGTGTTGCACAGAATTTATTCCATGGGCAATTTCTTTTACACCCCAATGATGTTCAAAAAATGAAAAACAATCCTTAAATAAAACCAATTCTTACATTATCAAAGTCTTGGTCTGTCTGTGCCTGGTTGGGGTTTATGATGTCACCGAAGGTCAGAACAGGACCATTGCTGGTTTCACTGTTGTTCCTTTGTCTGGTGGAGGCACTTTGTACTCTGTATTGCTTCTGGTTGACTGCACTTGTGGGTCTACCCCCTACTGGTGGCCTCTGGGTAGAGAAAAAAAGGAATGAATAATACCACTCACATTGTTCAATTCATTCAAACCTTACAATAACGGCTGACATAACTACATCAACTTAAAGCAATATGCCACATAAATTATTAAGAGGCTTAATACAGTTATGTAAGCTCAGATTAATTCCTAAATTATTTAATCAACACACATGTTGTATTGCGTTGATATATCTTTATAGCAAAACAGTCTTTCTAAACATTTAGATTATCTAATGTTCTATACCAATGAAGAATTCACTGTTATCATTCTTCCACGAGAAAACAAAAAGATAGGCATTAAAGAATTTCAACATATCCCAACCTTTTGGAATGTCTTCATAAATTTTTGGTCCACTTCCTCCAGACTCTTTTTATGCTTTACCCGCGACATTGGAACCTTTGACATTTCTTTTTGATGACTTTGGAGAATTTCCTCCATGTACATCTGTCGTCTCTCAATATAAAGCTGCTGTCGCTGACGAATTTCTTCCTGCATTCTGACATAATCCAGGTCCAAAAGCCTAATTGCCATTCTCTCCCAGTTCTTTACTGCTCTTGTCTATAATCACAAAATGTCCACATTAACACTGACAATACACAACCATATCCCATATCTATATTTTTGTACATCTATCATACTAATTAAAGGGGCATTAGCCTTTCTTTTTTTCCCTTTTTTACTACTTAGATTTATATATAATAACAAAAATGAGATATACACAAGCATAAAAATTCTTAAATTCCTATATATTTTGTGAAAATTGCTTGAGAAACCCATGATTGACAGTTTTTCAAATGCAGTTGATTAACTCGACCTTACTATTTGTATATAAATACCAAACAAGACCTGACCTTATTTTCACAAAATATATAATAATGTATGTAGATTTTTTATGCCTGTGTATAGCTCTTATTTGTTATTGTACATCAAGCATAAGTAGTAAAAGTAGACAAAAATTGAAATTATTATTATTATTTTTTTTTTGGTAAACACAGCATTATTCATCCTCCCACAAAAAAACAATATCACTAACAGAAAAATCACATAAGCAAGCTACAGCATGCAACACATAATCTTTATTTATTAGAGGACATACTCTTATGTTGCTAGGTCAAAACTTATAATTCTCAGTATGCAAATTTACAAAAATTTATGTTTGATAATAAGGCCTGAAATAAAATTATGTTTGTTTGTTTACCGACTGACCCACGGAAATCACCAAAACTCGGAAAATTTTATTGTAGTTTTCAAAAAAATATTTTTTTTATTGATGATCTCTCTGGAACGTTGGGTTACCGTCACAACTACATGTATATATAGTATTAGTATTACTTCATCTCAATCTCTGAGAATATACATGCATATATTTTGACTGTGGTGCTATTCAATGAAACATTGTATTAACAATATTTTATCCAAGTAGTGTAAAATAATGGCCAGAACGTACGTAACAAGACACTAGGTGCCTATCAAGGAACTGCAAATTCATAATACGGCCGCTTAACTCTTCGATATATTACCAATCCATCTACAGTACTAGGGCATAAATGAGTTCGCCGAACTTTCTGTCCCAATTTTAAGCGATTTTTAGGGGGTAGTAAATCAGGATTTTACCCTAATCCCTTTGGAGAATTTGTCTGGTGGGGCAACACAACAGAATCTCCAAAGGGATTTATTTAGATTTTACTCACTCAAAAAATCGCCTAAAATCAGGACATAAACTGATAAAGTTCAATCTAAGCTACTGCTATATCCCAGAATGACACATGTATTTTCTCTACGAATACTATTTATAAAAATAGGAAACCAAAAATCCTGTATGATACATGTATTATTAAGATAAACAATTTATGAAACACCTGTGTAAATTTGTTTGATATGTTTCCTCCTTTCATGAGAGCTGAAGGGAATAATGTTATAGCAAACATAAAATCGTGTAGACAGTTACGTAAGAGTTACCTTCCGTTATTTTTTTTATTTCAAAAATATTTGTCAAAATGTAATAATTTTACAAAAACGACATAAAATCTAGAAAAATGAAATCAATTAAATTTATACACCTGTTTTCTTTAACATAACCCTGTGTATTTCTTTAATTTACATTAGAAATACGGTACATTAAAAAGTCCCAGGAAAGTTATCATTTTAAAACACCCACTCCGGCACTGCACCATGTACTATAAATACTGCCTCACCGTGTCACTGATTGCCAACAGTTTGGAGGTCAAGTTGAGCCTATTATTGAAATTTCACAAATAACCTCTATCTACTCATGTCTGTCTCAAACATTTGTACAGTGACTGACTGCACAATGACAGAGAAATTTCTTATAAAATAAAATAATTTCCCTACCTACCTACCCATAGGTAAAAGGGTAAGAGTCGTTAAACAGAAAATATTTTATGTCTGGCCTAACATTGACTTATAAAAAATATTGTACAATTATCACACTATGATTAGGTCAGTACAAGAATATATGGAGTACAGAAAACCAATTAATTTGGACTAAGGCTCTTTGTTCTCAATGTACTTTTATTTTCATTATTCCATATATGTAAGTATGGGTCATTGAATGTATAAGTTGAAATATTACACCAGAATTCTTGTTTTGATAAAGGATTGAGCCTGTGAGGTCCTGTGCCAAGAACAAGGGCATAAATATTTCAACATATACATTTAATAACATTTTTATCAATGATACACTGATCATTATTAAAAAATATTTCATTTCATTCACTTCAAATCACAATACATTCAAATATTTGTGTAATGTGTCATAGTGCGTATAAATATAATATTAAAAGTCTCGGAACCTCAAAACCGTGTATGATAGGATATTGCACTTTTCATATAATGTTAAGGAAATGGAAAACAAAAGAAGGATATAGAATAAATTCTTATATTGACCAAATTATAATGCAATAATTGTTTTATTGCATTGCAAGGATGGAAAATATAGAACATAAATATTACACCAGAAAAATCAAAAGCAGCAAGTTCAAAATTAAAATGCCATCATTTAATAGTTTTACTTTTCTGTATTTATATCCTTCATAAATCTTTGTACTTTGCATGTTTAGGCATCTTTGTTTTCCAGTCAATTCTTAATATTTTCTCCAGATATATTGGCAAACCATAAGGTACTGAATCCTTTGTCATTGTCATATTACTGTAGAGTTGTTTAATTTCAAAAGGAGAAAATTTCATGTTTTTTCTGAAAGGAACTTATTCACAGGTATTAAATTTCACCCAAGACACAATTTCAGTTAAATAAAATTGTGCTATGACTGTTTCAAGAAAACATTGTGTAGAGTTTTGAAGTAAAGCTTTTAAATATTTTGTGATCTGTGTAGGCCTATATGATGTCTATGAATAAATTATATTGTTAACTCAACAACATTTATGAAAGTAGACCACACGAATTATTGATTTGGGTGAGTCTAAATGTAATTACAGGGGTTGGTGAGTTAATAACTTTTATAATTTTGATTGAATACATTTGATATTTCTGATACTTAATACATGTAATAAGTATAAGGTATTATATTCACAGGTATAGCGAAATTAAAATTCCCCACAAATAAAAGCAACAATACAGTAGACAGAATATAAATGTCTCAAAATTACAAATGATTTCATGATAAGCTCTGTACAACCTCACAATCCTAACTCTTGATTTGGGATGCAATTTCTAAAACAATGTAATCAATGATATGTTTTCAATTAATACTGTTGGTAGAAAGGCAACTTTAAAATATGCATGTATAAAGGTCAATGAAGTCAAACTTTACCTTTTCTGGTATTGGTGTATTATTTATCTGACGTTCATCATCGTTACCATAACTAGGAGGTGAAACACCTACAAAATATAAACATAGAAATTAAACAAAAATTAGCAGATTTTCTTGGCTTTATAATTTTATTCTATAATTGCTATAGTCCTTTACTCTGTAAAAAGTATTCATCCTTTCTTCTGTAGTGTGTTGTTTCACACATAGTACAGGGGTCAGTTTCACCAAAGGTCATAGTTTTGCTAACAAAAATATGACCTTTAATGAAACTCATTTTAGATGTAAGTCTAGATTTAAGTCTAAACATAAAATTACAAACTTCAGCCAAACTGGCCACAGTTCTTTTTTAATCTGCATTAGGTGGTTGGTGAAATGAGGTGACTGGGATTTATGTACCATTATCACAGATTTACAATGTTTTAGTACTGCTACACATTTAGCATATGAACTGTACATCATTATCTCTATTAACATGTTTTGTAATTGGTAATAGAATTTTCATTTCATGTGTATCTGTATAATATATTAAGAAAGATAAAGTTAATGTTTACTCTTTCACTTACCTACAATATTTCCAAGATGTAAAGATGCATTGTGATCACCACTCCAGGACCTGACAAAAAAATCAACATAAGTGCTTAGATACGGATTAATCCCATGTTTATCTTGTTTCTTTATCATTATTCATAAGTAGCCTGTATAGCCATGTATGTTAGTTATTTTACTGATATATATTTTGTAAACCATATGGTTGTTTATACTTGTAAAGTGCACAGAAACAGATTAATAAAATGTTTAGTCATCATTATACATGTATATACGTATATACATGTATGATTATAATTAATGGCACATATAGAAAACTGTAAGAAAAACTGACTCCATTGTCGAGAATTTGCTTCAACCAAAATATTGATCCCCATCCCATTACATGTACTTTGATCCACCCTCCAAATTCAAAAACAAAGGTTGTGATGGGTAGTTCTCATCAAGGTCAATCTAACCAAAAATGTAACTTCAACAATAATGGAAACCATAATATTACCTTTTGACAAGAAGAACAAGGCAATTCAGTTGTTCAGCAAGTGCTTGTTTCTCCGCATCACTTTTCTGTAGTTCTTGTTTTAGTTTATATATTGTGTCCATCAGTACTGTGGTATTCTGGGGATGCCCAACAGCACCAAATAGCTTTTCTCCTTGTATTCCTACTGGCATGGTGATATGCTGGTAATTATTGCAACTTCACACACCCACTGAAATTCAAAGACAAATATGTGTAGTTATAGGTATGTAAAGTTAGTTTGACAAGTGATGAATTGACAGTTGACGAAAAGTTGTGAAGTGAGTTTGACTAGTGAGGAAAAGTTGCGAAGTGAGTTTGACGAGTGACGAAATTTTTTTCTAAGTATAAAGATTATTATTTATTTTTTGTTTAAGAAACTGTCTCTAGACATTTAAAAAATAAATCGGGGCTTTCTTTCAAAATTTGAAGTCAGAGGTCCCTCATGGGGACTTCATCAATTTGTTCAAGCAGGATACTATTAGACATTTCCAACACTATACATTATACAGTAACAAAGTGTTGATGGATACTTTCAGTGATGTATAATAAATAAAATAATTTTGTGTCTTGAAATGAAACTTTCAATGCAGAAATGTATGACAGGCCATTTGGGTTACAAACTTTTAATGTGATAAAACATACTTTTTGCAAGTAGTGACTTTGAATGTGAAAGACGTTTTTGCATGCAAAAACCATTTCATAGCATAAGTTTTGCTTGCATGTAAGTCGTTATCAAACACTTGCATGCAAGTTTGTATTGTGACCAAGAGGAAACAGATAATCAGAACTTTTCTTACATCATAAGAGAACAATCAGAAATGTCCTGGGCCCGGCACCATAAAATTTGAGAATTTACTCAAGTCTGAGAATTTTCTCAACTTTGCCTCCTCAGCCAATCAGATTAAATGATTAACCAAAGTTGAGTAAAATGTTTAGACTTAAGTAATTCTTAAGTTTTATGGTGCCAGGCCCAAAAGAGGATAAGAAGTTAAAGTTGTATTAAACATATTTACTAAACGAAATAAAAAAAAATCTGATAATCTAGATACATATGCTGGGGGTATCTTCACACAGGGTTTTCCCTGGGATTTTCAAATGAGGAGTCCATGGACTCCCACAACTACAAAATTAGGAGTCCATTTTGTAATTTAGGAGTCCATTTGCAGTCCACTTCAATTCAATCAGAATTAATGTGCACTTTTGTTGATAATTACAGACATCCCTATAAACCTATAAACATGAAATTAAATAAAATATAGTTGTTGTAACTATATTGGAAATCATATGGAAATTTTATATCCAAAATCTATAAACTGTAATACAATTACATGTTTTTAGAAATATAGATGCAAAGTTACTAAATACATGTAGCCTACTAATTGATGCCTCAAATTTATTATTTGAAAATTATATCTACTTTATCCATTTCAAGTATTAAAGTACTTGATCATATGTAAGATTTACATAAACATTTGTGAAATAAATCATTTTATATAACCATCATTAGTACTTTCATTATTTTTTTTAATTTCCATAATGCAAATGTAAGTCGGGTTTGGTATCCCTTTTTTAATTTATACTTCCGGAAGTACCATAAAGTGATGATCGATGTTGTCTTGTTGATTCTAGATCTATATTAGAGGTAAAGATTTTCCTGTTTTATTGTAAATAAAATGATGAATTCAGTTTCTTGGTTTTCTTGAGGAATTGCACTAGAACATAAGATTAAAAATGGACATAAAAAAAGAAGCAAACTGGTAGAAATAGGTCACATGCTTGGTTTATTTCCCAAACGATCTTGAAAGACATCAAGTATTTAATGCGTCCACTAGGACGCAATAGATCTTATTTAAGGCGTCATTTAGAATTTTTACGCATAAATACGCTGAATTATCGCATCAGGGAAAACCCTGTTCACATGTAAGATGTAAAATGTCAACGATGTTTAGTACTTAAAAACGTGACCAAATAACTGTGTGTTTTAATCTTGGAGATGCCATTTCCTGAACTGAAAAAAATGTTATGTCCAATTCAGTCACTGATATTTACCAAACTAAACATTATTTTTAACCGAGCAATTATGGGAGTAAAGATACATATATATTTAGAATGTTAAAATATATGGAAATTAATAGACTATGTCATATTTAGTGCACAAACTTTTGTTGTGATGAAATTGTGTCACAATATTGGGTGTCATTTCATTACATATTAAATGAAATGAGGCCTCTGATTGGTTAATTTCATCACATAAGTTAATATTGTAATTTTCCACAGCCAACATCAATTAATTATCAAAATGAAAAACACGCACAGAATCGAAGATTTTTATTATTATCATTATTTTTTGAAAATCATATTTATTCAGTCATTATCATAAATATTGCAGTGAAGAGTCCCTTTAAAACTTAAATTTCTATGGTTTCCATTATCGAATATTCTAAATATTTAATATAGAAAATGTAGAAAAAATTGTTAAGTGCTAGTTGGAAAAGAAATTACTGACACTAAGTACAGATACATTCAAGTTAGTAACTTGCCAATCCCATTTTCTGGCCTGAAATGTTTACAGAATTCTACCAAATGTTTTAAATAAAATTGCATTTAAATTTATGTTCTTTTTTAGCTATTTTCTATTGCATTAGATATTTTCAAGACCATTTTATTGTTCATAATAATTTTTTATATTTATCAGTGATATAAGCGGCAACTAGTGGTTGTGATTTGCACGCACATGTACATGTCAAACAGTGTCATACTCATTACCTCTTTCTTTTCGGGTTAAGTTACGATTGTTATCATTTTTATTTTGTATTTTTCTCAGTGTAATTGGGGTGGTAAACATTATTTTCTGATAATGAGACAAGTAATCAATCGCAGCAAAAGTAAGTGGCCCGATATCGTTAGTACTTTGTCTGCCATATAAACACGTGGCGAAGTCTTCCATAGGAATCAATTATCATCATGGATGTTGATAAGGGTAACACAAAAGACAGGATGATTTGCAGGTATGTTTAATTTGGCGTGACGAATAGCAGTTCACCTATTGGCTATTGTATACACATCGGCACCATAGGCATAAGACTGGTACTGTCAAAACAACATACAGGTGTGAAACAAACTCTAAGATTAATTGAACACAGGCAGATCGGAAATGCATATTTGTAGGGAATTATCATTTTCAAAAATTATAAAAAAAAGATTCAGCTTCAAATTTTCATTTGCCAATGATTTTCGCCAGAATAGAATTTCATTCGCCAATTTTTTAAAGATGCCAATGTGGCGAACACTGTAATGAGATTCACTAATATTCCTGTTTCACGTCTTAAAAAGATTTTTTGCATCAGAGATGCAGAAATCATGCATAAGGGAAAACCCTGTAGAGCTTGCGTTACTTCGGACATGCCAAAGTGCTATGCAAGTCAAAAGTGTCTGATCGTGTTACCTTTAATTCTAACGAATTCTAGTAATTTCGGCACCAAGTATTTTCAGCACGAAGTAATTTCGGCACTTGTACAAGTAACTTCTGCACTTAACTTTTGGGCATGCAGGTATTTTTGGCATATGAACAGGTAATATCAGCAGCTAATATCGATTAAAATAAATGAATATCTCATGATAAATTTTAATTCTTAAAATTTAGTTTCAATACATGTTTTTGAAAGTGCCGAAAATACTTGTTTACAAGTGCCGAAGTTACTCAGTGCCGAAATTACCTGATACCATTCTAACATTATTGGAGTACACGTAGCCCAATAGTAATACAATTACAAGTCTAATCATGAAAATATAGTAACACTTAACATGACACTATACGATTGACTGTATGCAATGACAAAATTTTCTTCTAATATGTTAAACGTACCATCAATTCAAATAATTCGACAAGTAATGTGAATGTGAAAAAGGAACAAATTTTCTTATTCTCTACCGTTGGCGTCCATGTTGTTTACATGCAAATGCTAAGCACCGGGCTGTTTCGGATTTCTCCCCTTATTTCACGTTAAAAAACTTTCATTTGTTCCGAAAGGAAACATCCGTTTCTAGATCTTGTGTGGGTTTAAACCTATTGATGCAACACCATACCTGAAATGCATGAAATTGACGCAGATTGATTTAGTTTAACGAGAATGGCGTACTACGGCCAACAGCAACCTTATCAAACACCTCAACAACCCCCACCCCAAGGAGGAGCTGACCCAAATTTTCTATGGGGTGTTTTCCAAAGGTATATCTTTTTGTTTAACATGGAATATAAATTGAATTTCTTAATTAAACGGTATATATCGATGTTAACTTTATGCTTCCGTATTTTTTGTCGATTTGATTTTTATGTTCAGTTTGCATTATATGGCCATTTCAAAATATTGGTTCCTTGGAAGTTGGATTTTGCAATAGCTTATTTAGGCTGGTCAGATGTCTATTTTCATATACATGAAGCTGAAATCCTAATGAAGGCGTTCTTGAAATAATCAAGGCCAGTCAAGTATTTCCGGATAGAAATCGATGTCTGTATCTTATTCTAATTTCTGTGGAAATTCTGAGTAAAACTAAAATCAGAGAATTTTATATGTCCCAGCTAATTTGTAATTACAAATTACTAACTTGTAATTAAAAATTAAAAAATTGTTTTCACAAATTACTAACTTGCAATTACAAAGTAACAAATTGTAATTACAAGTTACAAATTTGTTATTACTTTTGCAAATTATTAATTTGTAAAACCAAATTACTTATTTGTAATTACAAGTTATTAATTTGTAATTACATATTAATAATTTATAAATAATACATAGGTAAACCTATGGAGAGGGCGAAGGCATTCATCAACAGTTTTACATGTTCAGTTAATCCCTTTGGGGATTCCGTCGTATTGCCCCCTGCCTGGGGAAACACGGCGGAATCTCCAAAGTGATTAACATTCAGTGTTTTTATCACGTAAATGTCCCGTTCATTCACTCATTGTTTGAAATAAAATATTGAGTGGCTGACTGTTTCCTTGGTGCTAAAATTTAAACACAGTCTATGTGGTATTTATTAGTCATGAATTAAATGCACAAACATGTTTTTATGCTATATATTTTTCTGTATTAATAAACAGAACTTGTAAGGTCCTAGTCAGTTTCATTTTGTAATTGGCGGGCAAATATACTTCAAGCCAATTTCAGATGCTAAAGTTCAAAGCAAACATTGTGGTTGTCAGCGATGTCTGGGAGCAGTTTGTGAATGCATACATACATGTATTGCTGATGTAAAAAGCAAAAGTAACTGGAAAATTGCTACATGGGGAAGTTTTTGTGACTTACCATTACTCCAAATAGATAACCTCCGATATAACATGAAATGAATGTTTATGACACAATTTTAATAGTTTTCTCAAAGTCATCTAGCTTATGGGCCATAAGTTCTGTTGTTATTCCTGAAATAAATAATGCAAACTATCATCTGTTGACACAAAAGATACAGAATTAATTTGTTGATAGAGCATCACTGTCTTGTATTATTTACTTTAACAGGTGATGGACAAAATATGTGTACATACAAGTGAAAACATGATAAACAAAATGACAATTGATAGCTGATCAGTTTGGAGACAGAATTCATCAATTCACCATTTTAATATTGTAAAACATCTCTCTGTCATTATGAGTAGAGTTTTACTGCCCAGGTACATTAAATGTCCAGAAGACACATGAAAGATATCCGATACTACTACTGGTCCATGTTGTCGCTGCCATATTGTTGTAGCAACAAACTTGCATAAACCTACTAAACCACCCCAGGAAGCAGTTTGAATAGTTTGATAAACTGGTTTGGGCTTAGGATAAAACAAATGAAAAACCAGTTTTAGTTCAGAACCAGTTTAAAACTGGTTTATGTAACAAATGGAAAGTTTGCTAAACTGGTTCAAAACTAAAACCAGTTTCTGTAGAACAAATTCTCCCTAAACGAAGAACTCTGAAGAACTCTAGATTTTTGTGAGGTTTAGTGGGTGTTATTAAGTTGTATTTTCTTAGAATCAATGAATTCTATACAAACATTACATTTATGTACTTTTATACATGTACATGTAGATAAAAAAAACTTATTTTATAGATTTGTGATAGACTGAGTCAATATATAAGTTACGCTATTTATAGGCACTCGTTCCCATTGTGTTTTCTTTGTTTTGATCAAACTCTTGTTCCAAATGACTTAAACTTTTTATCTAATTATTAATTTCATTTATCATTTCATACCAACCTTTTTTATACATGTATCATTGTGGTTTTTTTTTAGATATTTGGCCGAGTCGTCGGTTCAAGATGGCAATTGCTACTGTGATTCACAAGTGGATCGTGAATATGAAAAAACTCTATAATTTAATTATTACACACATTAATACCATAAAATTTGTAATATTTGGATTGCCTGTGTGATATAAAGATTATGATTCTGCTATTTTTGCATAGAAAAAAATCACGAATAGTAAAAATAAAGCTAGAGTTCTTTAGGTTTCTTTAGAGTTCTTCATTAAGGGTCACTGCTTGCAATGTCCTGACTGAAGACTTCAACTTCACAATTTTACAAAAGTCCAGTGAAATCTGTCTGATAACTGGTCCAAATGACCAGTAATTTTCCATTTCTTTTCAATTGTGTATATATATACACAGACCAGCAAAACATTTTCTTTGACCAGTGAAATTCCTTTATTCACTTGTCCAGTTGACCAGTAATTTTTTTTTATTTCAAATTGTCTGACATATCCATTATATTATACAACGAAACATACTAGAACATAAACATAAACCAATATTTACCCACATCTAGTATGATCCACCACCATACAATGTATATACACTGTAGTACACATAAATTGTACAGGTATATACATGAACATTGTACATGTGCATGAAACTACCCTCACTTAAGGGAACCCCTCTATATTTATCAGACCATCTAGGCCTTTAGTCATTCAGTTACATGTAAATATACATGTAGGTGGTCCCAATAGTGAGGCCCCACTGTATAAACATTTACATAAAAGCATGTAGTGATACAATGTAACATACATAACTACTCTTGTATGTACTTATACGTGTAAGTAATCTATTTGTACCTTACATTTACACTTGCATCCACAAAAACCATTTCCTATATATTATATGTTAAACATTCCTTTTAATTACATACAACAGAGAATTCCTGTTTTTTGCATAAAATATTCCCCAAAATGGGGAAAAATGTATTGATTACAGTAAAACCGTTAATGTGGATATATTGTTATGATAGAAATGAGAACATAACAAACTGTTTTATGAAAATTTTGCATTTATGACATTAGTTTATCCTAATGCATAATGAAAATCCATTACTAATGTGCCTAGGGTGTTTACATTTACTGTACATGTATAAAGGTAATATACATGTGTATGTACAAAATGTATATACCGGTACATGTATATACAGAAGAACTTTTATGAGTCAAACTTGAATGAGTCAAATTTCTCAATGTTTCGAACTATTCACAAAGGCCCAAATAATTTTGTTATTTAAGGCTACTTACATGTATTAACATTTTATTATTCAAACTTTCATGAGTCGAATTTCTCGATGTTTTGAATAATTTTTTGGTCCCATTTCTATAAAAACAATGAAAATTCCTACATATAATTTGAAGTCAAAATTTACATGTGTACAAAATCGCCCCATGATAAAACTAAAAATGTATGGTTCTCAGTTACCATCCATAAGTCGAAGTCCCGATGTTACAAACTTTCTAGGTGATCCCTTGAACTTCTACTGTATGTATATATATATATATATATATATATATATATATATATATATATATATATATATATATATATATATATATATATATATATATATACATATATTTATATATAAGGGTTGTCAAATTGGTCAGAACTTAGTATTCGGTTAGCCGAATATTCCTCGGATCGAGTACTCGGTCAATTAAATAATACTGCAGTGGCAGATCCAGGAGTTTTTCAACTGCTATGTGATACTTGCATCACTGTACAGAGACTTTCAATCATTTGGATAAATTATGTTAATTGGAATGATTCTCAGGCGATGTACTCCTTCAGAACATTTGTAATATATAGTTGCCTGAGGAGGTATTTATCTTACGATAATATTTGCCGTGAAACAAGAGATATGTAAAGCACAATTACTGGTTAAACTTAAAAAATGCAGACAATTACACCTAAAGTTTGGAAAGCAACTACATGTACATGTATCAATTATAATAAAACATTTCAATGAATAAAACGATACACATGTATTGCTGAAATAATGTTGGGTACTGGGCTTCCAACCCCATTTTAATTTTAAATGTCAGCATTTTCTCAGTTTAACCAGCGATTCTTCTTTACATATAGCTGGTTTCACGGCAAACATATCTTCATATTGTCATGGAGAGCATACTATACTGAAAACAATTCATGATAGGCTTATATCTCTCAGATATAAAATACAGACCATTGCCATTGGGCATTGCAAACCAAGTGACAGTTAAAAGAGACTAATTGTCGTAAAGCAGGCATCTAATTGGGTTAAATCATTTACATGTGTATTTCTGATATTTCAAAAATACAAAATACACGTGATTTTAAAATTCCATTTGAGTAATCGAGCACTGATTTTAGTATTCGATAATCAGACCTTCCAATGAGTACTTGGTTAAACTGTTTACTAGTTGACAACCCTAATATATATATATATATATATATATATATATATATTATATATATATATATATATATATATATATATATATATATATAAGGATTTAAGTATTTAAATGAAAGGATTGTTGAACATGATTCATCATTCTTTATGAAAATACATTGTACTGTTCCTGTTAATTCCATATTCCTATTATTTTCATAATTTTTTCTGACATTTTGGCTATGTAATTAAGAGGAGTCTACTGTTGGACTAAAAATGGACTATTGACAATTTATTTTGGGATCAGAGCCAAGATCATTCAAAATTGGAAAATTGGTGACAATTTTTCTTGATTAGGAAGATATACAAATGTACATGTATAAGTAATGATAGTTGATACACATGTAGATATTGTCAGTAATGTCACTATCCTTTAGCTATTGGACAGTCTGGTTATATATTTGTTACCAGTAATTTACATACATCTTTGTCAATGTGCTAGAAATAATACATTGTACGTTAATCTTACTGAATTGTATAAATAATAAATGAATGTATGTATATGTTTCACTTGTCCTAAATTTTCTAGCGTGGACAAGGACAGGAGTGGTCAGATTAGTGGTAAAGAACTTCAAGAGGCATTGTCCAATGGTAAGTTCCCAGGTAGCCAAGATGTCAACAACAGTTGACATGGTACCCTTCAGTAAAATGTGTAGAGCACATGTATTAATGTTGTTGCCACTTGACCCTGTAAATAAAGTGTAAGCTCTTCCAGTCATACTTTTTTATATACATGTGTAGTCATAAAAATTTTTGAAAGTTATGGAGATGTACAAATGTATTTCATAGCATTTGAAATAATTCTGAAGCAGCTGTGAATGCAGTGAGAAGTGGCAAAAGCAATATACATTATAGCTCAAGTTTTTGTCATCTAAAATCTGCTGTTACAGTATCTGGTGTATTAGATTAATCTGGTTAGTAACATGCCTACATCCTTGTCTTACACTTATATTTTGGTTAAAACTATTTAATTGAAACTAAAAAATATATTCTCTAAATTTGAGGCAAAGATGATAAATTAAGTACATTTTACCTACCAACATCCAGTACCTACCTACCTATATCTACATACATGTAAACATATACATGTATATACATACACACTAGTACTGCTAATCTCATCTTTCATTAAAGGGGGTGTTAGCTGTATTCCCCCCCCCCCCCCCCAAAAAAAAATCTGTCCTTTTTTACTACTGTACTTAAATTGAAATGCAATAACAAAAAAGAGATATACCAGTACTTAAGCATATAAATTCTTAAATTCCTACATATACATGTATTTTGTAAAAATTGCTTGAGAAACCCAGTTTGGCACTTTTTCACTTGCAATTGATTAACTCAACCTTACATGTACTATTTGTATATGGCTACCACACTGCACCTGACCTCATTTTCACAAAATATATAACAATATAAGATTTTTTATGCCTGTGTATAGCTGTGTATTTGTTATTGTACATCAAGTACAAGTAGCAAAAGTACCTGTACATTATGTAGAAAAAATCTAAATATTATTTTATTTTGTAAACACAGCTAATGCCCCTTTAAGCTCATTTCATTAATTTATAATTTTGTAATTGCATGTAGTTGCACAAATTTTGTGATTTTATAGGTTCAGGTTTTTATTTTTTGTTAATTTTGTATTGAAGAAAATAAAATTATCAATTGAAAGTACACATGTATAGCTCGATCACTGTAGAAACCCTGATTTGTAGACTGAAAAATTTGGATCCAATAACATAATTCCTCTGATATGGTGGGACTCTCATTTTTTCCTTCTTCAAATGCTTGACGTAATAACTAAATAAGTGAAAGTCACATAATCTTACTAAGACTGTTAGTAACATTAAAACCAAAGATCATTTGTCATAGCATTATGAGGCACATTGAGGATTCTATAGTACATGTATATACATACATTTGTACCTGTTTGTACATTATAAGTCCATATGGGATGTACTTTATATTTTGATGTTCATGTAAATCGGTAAACTTCTACACATAAGAGCTTTATCAGCAGATTTAATGGCAATATGCACTAGATAGTAAATGAAGCATGCAGTTTATTGTGAGCTTTTTTGTTTGTATCTAGGATTGATAAAGATAGAAGTGGTGCCATATCAGGAAGTGAGCTGCAGCAAGCTCTTTCAAATGGTAAGACCAAGTGTGTTAATAAATCACTTATAGAGCTCTGGTGGTTTTGATATGTGATTTTGTTGTGATACGTCACCCACAGAGCTTTGATGACAGGTCTAGACCTTTACATTTTTACAACAAAAATGTTAAATTGTGACTTGTACATGTATACATGTAAATGTGAGATGTGTATCTGGTGTATAAATGTGAGATGTGAGTCTGGTGTATAAATGTGAGATGTGTGTCTGGTGTATAAATGTGAGATGTGTGTCTGGTGTATAAATGTGAGATGTGTGTTTGGTGTATAAATGTGAGATGTGTGTCTGGTGTATAAATGTTAGATGTGTGACTTGTAGCCTAGTATACATTGTAAATGTTAGATATGTGACTTGCATAAATGCTAAATATGACTTGTAATGTTAGATGTGTGACTTTTATGTATTCAGTTAGATATGTGACTTGTATACATGTAACTATAAATATTAGATTGTGACTTGTCTAAATGTTTGATGTGTGACTTATATATAATATAAATGTTAGATCTGTGACTTGTATAAATGTCATATATGTGACTCGTATGAATGTCAGATATATATATATATATATATATATATATATATATATATATATATATATATATATATATATATATATATATATATATATATATATATATATATCTGTGACTTGTATGAATGTCAGATGTGTGACTTGTATAAATGTTATATTGTGACTTGTATATATATAAATGTTAGAGTGTGACTTGTAAATGTTAGATATGTGATTTGTATAAATGTTAGATATGTGACTTATAAATGTTAGATTGTGACTTGTATTTAAATGTTAAATATGTAACTTGTACATGTATGTTAGATGTGTGACTTTTATGAATGTTAGATATGTGATTTGTATAAATGTTAGTTGTGTGACTTGTATAAATGTTAGATGTCTGACTTCACTTATCTAAATATTAGATCTGTGAATTGTATTACTGTTAGATGTTTGACTTGTATTACTGTTAGATGTGTGACTTCACTTGTTTAACCATTAGATGTGTGACTTCACTTATAAGTTATATGAATGTTAGAGTTGTGATTTGTATTACTGTTAGATGTGTGACTTGTATTACTGTTAGATGTGTGACTTGTATTACTGTTAGATGTGTGACTTGTATTACTGTTAGATGTGTGACTTGTATTACTGTTAGATGTGTGACTTGTATTACTGTTAGATGTGTGACTTGTATTACTGTTAGATGTGTGACTTCACTTGTTTAACCATTAGATGTGTGACTTCACTTATAAGTTATATGAATGTTAGAGTTGTGATTTGTATTACTGTTAGATGTGTGACTTGTATTACTGTTAGATGTGTGACTTGTATTACTGTTAGATGTGTGACTTGTATTACTGTTAGATGTGTGACTTTACTTGTATTAAATGTTAGATGTGTGACTTGTATTACTGTTAGATGTGTGACTTGTATTACTGTTAGATGTGTGACTTTACTTGTATTAAATGTTAGATGTGTGACTTGTATTACTGTTAGATGTGTGACTTGTATTACTGTTAGATGTGTGACTTTACTTGTATAAATGTTAGATGTGTGACTTGTATTAATGTTAGATGTGTGACTTTACTTGTATAAATGTTAGATGTGTGACTTGTATTAATGTTAGATGTGTGACTTTACTTGTATAAATGTTAGATGTGTGACTTGTATTAATGTTAGATGTGTGACTTTACTTGTATAAATGTTAGATGTGTGACTTGTATTAATGTTAGATGTGTGACTTTACTTGTATAAATGTTAGATGTGTGACTTGTATCAATGTTAGATGTGTGACTTTACTTGTATAAATGTTAGATGTGTGACTTGTATTAATGTTAGATGTGTGACATGTAAAGGTCTAATTTTTAGATTATCAGATGGAGAAATCATCATTGTAAGTTTGATGTTTGGTTATCATATTTTATTACAATGATCATTTACTCACAGACCCTTACTTTAACATGTACATGTAAGTGTGCATATGAGATTTTGGTGTTCTAGTCTTCATTTACATATACATGATATAGAAGATCTCTGAGCACAGATTCATTGTATTACCATCTTTGTACAAATAATTTTTACTTATGTGGTGCTAGGTTAGTGAGTTTTCCCCTTTATTAGTCTTCTAATATTCAGACCACCTTACTGATTGACTCCAAGAGGTCTGATTAGTGAGGTGGTCTCTTAAGTCAGGTTCTGTACTGATCAAATATGAAGGAAGAGACTGGTCATTCATGGCCTTAATTGTGAGGTGGTATCCTAAGTGAGGTTGTCTTTAGGCAAGGTTCCATTGTATTTTAGTTTTAGATTCTCCAATATTGATTGCATGAGTACATCATGGTAAATCATGATATTATGAATTAAAAACCTCTAAAAGTTTGTATCGAGGTAAGGCCATTCCAGGTTTTTTATGTTTAGCATCCATCCTAAAATAAAAAAATTTATCTTTCTATCTAGAAAAAAAAGAACAGACAAAACAACTGAAAAAAAAACTTAAGACATTTTATGGAGAACAAATTAAATGCACATTTAAGTATTTTCCAGATGTGTTAACAAAAGAAAGACAAAATTAAACTTATAAAAACCATGTATCTTTGTCAGATACTTACATTATATAAATAATCTATGATATAATAGTTTATCATATGTCTGTACTAGATATGACTACATTTGCATATGTGATACTGACACGCCCCCATGCATTAATTGTTCTCGTAATGCACCCCATGTATTAAATGTTCTCGTAATGCACCCCCTTTTCGGAACTTCTCTATTTATATTGTGATCAATAAAAAGAAAAAAGAATTTCGAGTGTCATTTATTTCTGGTTCATATCATCATCTGCTCATTCAATGTCATCCAAGATCGGGAAACTGAACACAGTGAAAGGATTTTTAATTCTTTGTTGGCCAGAATATTGGAATTAGAAAGTTTGTTGTTATTGTTATATCTTGTTAATATGTTATAATTTGTAATTTAGACACATGATAAATAGTTTATAATATGACCATTTTGACATCATACTCCTTCTCAGCACTTGGTCCAGATATCAGCCCTCAGGCTGAGAAGGAGTATGATATCAAATGGTAAATGATATGGTCATATAATAATCTCTATATTCACAGTGATGAAAATAAATTATGTTTATTAGTTTCATAATTTTTTCTCTTAGATTTCTATGTTTTTTTTCTGTTTTATGATATCAAAACCAATCTAAAGATAAAACTTGGAATGGCCTAATGTTGTAGTTATTTATTTGATATTTAATTATTATTTGTTTGTTTTTTATCAGTGTGTTTTAATTGTTTTGTCAATTTATATCTAGCTATAGGTAGATTGATAATTTACATACAGTATTTTTGTACAGTGTTTGCATGTGTAGCCTTATATATATATTACCACAACTTTACAATTGTATGATATTTTAAGATATTTTACATCACACATTTGTAGATGTGAAGACTCTAAATGTTGAAACTTTTGCAGTGTGTCTTTATATGAATGTACATTCATGTGTCTTATGGTATAATACCCCCTCCCTCAATGGTAAATCAAGCCAAGTGTTAAAATATCATACATCATTTTAGGAATCATTCATGGAAGATTAACACCCCTATGGTGAATCAATCTTCCTATAGTTTACTCCTAAATAACTTCTACCATCAATATAATCTGTCCTGGTGTCCATGATAGCATTGTGAACCTTTTGTCTTTTAATAGAAAATTAGTTTTATGAAGGGTTTTTATTATCTTGAGAGAAAAAAGGTGTGTGTGTGTGTGTGCATGCATACATGCGTGTGTGTAGGTGTGTGTGCAATATCCCATGCCATGATGGTAATTTAATCCTATGCTTTAACATAATTTAAACTTACGTGTATCACCCAGTGTTTCACTTTGTTATAAGTGGACTTGACTATATATATATATATATGATATATTTACATTTTTATAGACTTAATTTCAAAGGACAGTTAGACATATTTCTTGTGAAATCAGTCTGTAAACAGTTCAAATTCCACATAAAACCAATAGTACATGTATATTAAATGAATTGCCCGATGTATTTGAACTCTTTTATTCTTTATTCTTTTTTTTTTCATTCATTTGGCTATGTTTTATCTTCTCTCAAGCATCACATATCACACTTATAAAGATAAAAGTAACAAAAAAATGTTTTTTTCTTCAGGTTCTTGGACTCCATTTAATCCAGAAACTGTCCGACTGATGATTGGTAAGTCTGAGGTTTATTTTTATGTACATGTATTTTCATGTATCAGCTGCTAAATGTCAAAATTTAGGTCATAACCTACATGTCAATTCATTAAGAAAATATATATGTACATGTAATTAAGGACATTGAATAAAAAGAACTTTTCATAGGTACTCTAAATTAACAAAATTAAAAAATCATGTTAAGGTTTGTTGAATCATCTTGTGTTGGTTTCATTGTTGTCAGTTCAACTTTGGGCTTCCATTCATTATGGCCTGTAGGCACCATGCATTTTTCTCTCACTTAAGAGTTCTTGCTCAATAACTATTACGTAAATAAAACCAAAACTTACAGTTATCAACATACTTTCATATTATTGATTGCTTAATTTTGTTAGTTTATTAAACACCTGGAAACAACAAAAATACCGAAATATACCACAATGCACATTTATTGATGTGAGTGAAAATAGATGGCCAGATAATTGCTGTTATTTTAGCAGTTTCTAACAAAATGTTGTTTATTGCTTTATATCCATATTTCTGATAGTGGCCAACATCGGCAAATTTTTTTAAAAGATATGGGACTTTTAACACATCAATATAGCAAATTTTGGCATTTCTGTAAAGATAAACTTTATTTCCCAAGCAAATTACCAGAAAATGGCAATTTTATTAATGTTGAGCATCAGATGACAGAAAATAATACCCACAAATACTTCTGTGTGCTACTGTATACCTGAAAATGTTTGCAGTTGTTTAATTTTCTCCATTTAAAAAATAAAATTACGGTAAGGTGAAATTTTCAAGCTAAATAATTGAAGCATGGACATTCATACCATCCCTAAGACTATGGTGATTTTGGGCAAATTTATGACGCAGTGAATATGTTTTCTGTTGGAAAAGGGCAAAAATAACCAGGGGTGAAAATTTCTAGATATACACTATATTCTTGATTATTATATAACAATTGAAACAAGTAAGCTATAATGATTTTGTTTGGGGAAGTTTGAAAGCTTGTTACCAGCTTTTCTTACATTTGATAATATGATGATTATTATTTTTTCATCTCAGGAATGTTCGATAGAGATAACACAGGCACAATCAATTTCCAAGAGTTTCAGTCTTTGTGGAAATATGTCGTTGACTGGCAAAACACTTTCAGAGGCTATGATCGAGACAATTCTGGAGCTATAGATAAAAATGAATTAAAAAATGCATTGACCAGCTTTGGTATGATATATACTTTTGTTATGTTCTTCTTAAATTTCCTCATAAAAGCCATATATGGCCGAGTATCTACAATTTTAGTATCTAGCTTCTTTAAAACTAACTCCCCTTTGATGACTGGCTCATCCCACATGGATAGCAAGAGTCATTATCCAGTAGCTGGGGAAGTGGTTTGTTAGATAGAGGTAAAATTCAATCGTAGAGGCATTAAGCATGTGTAAGTTTTTCTTTTTAAAGGAAATAAGCATGCACCTGTAAAATCTTCATAGACATATTAGAGGCAAAGGTACCTGTATGTACTTCTCATATAGAGGCAATATATACATGTACCAGTACTTGTTTTTAGTGGCAATAGGTACCTCTGTGTGCTTATATTTTTAGTGGCAATATGTACCTTAATGTGCTTGTACCTGTATGTGCTTGTACTTTAATTGGCAATAGGTACCTGTATGTGCTTGTATTTTTATTGGCAATAGGTACCTTTATGTGCTTGTACTTTTAGTGGCAGTAGGTACCTGTATGTGCTTGTACTTACAGTGGCAATAGGTACCTGTATCTGCTTGTACTTTTATTGGCAATAGTTACCTGGAAATACATCAATGGGGGCATTAGTTACCAGTAAGTTTGCCTCACAGGAAGTATATACCTGTAAGTACTTCATAGAGGCAATAAATTTTGTTTATACATGTGTATACTTTTTGAAATTCTGCCAAATAAGAACCATACTGTGTACAGAATTTTATGTTTGAGATTTTTTTTTTTCAGGGTACCGGTTATCTGACAGGTTTTACGCTATTTTGATCCGCAAATTTGACAGGCAAGGGAGAGGCACCGTAGCTTTTGACGATTTTATTCAGTGTTGTGTTGTCCTGCAGGTAATGTGTACAGAATAATTATCACTAAAAGTCTAATATGATATCACTTGCTTGATATAAGTAAGTGTTCCTTCTCCAAGTGCTTGACATAAAATTGAGTTTCCTTGTCTACCTGACATAAGTAATGACTGTCCTTCTTTAAGAAACTGACATCAATAATGACTGTCCTTGTCTAAAAACTGATATCAGTAGTGACTGTCCTTCTCTAAGAAACTGACATCAGTACTGACTGTCCTTCTCTAAGAAACTGACATCAGTACTGACTGTCCTTCTCTAAGAAACTGACATCAGTAGTGACTGTCCTTCTCTAAGAAAATGACATCAGTGGTATCTGTCCTTCTCTAAGAAAATGACATCAGTGGTGACTGTCCTTCTCTAAGAAAATGACATCAGTAGTGACTGTCCTTCTCTAAGAAACTGACATCAGTAGTGACTGTCCTGCTCTATGTACCTGACATCAGTAGTGACTGTCCTTCTCTAAAAACTGACATCAATAGTGACTGTCCATCTCTAAAAAATGACATCAGTAGTGACTGTCCTTCTCTAAGAAAATGACATCAGTAGTGACATTCCTTCTCTAAGAAAATGACACCAGTAGTGACTGTCCTTCTCTAAGAAAATGACATCAGTAGTGACTGTCCTTCTCTAAAAACTGACATCAATAGTGACTGTCCATCTCTAAAAAATGACATCAGTAGTGACTGTCCTTCTCTAAAAACTGGCATCAATAGTGACTGTCCATCTCTAAAAACTGACATCAGTAGTGACTGTCCTTCTCTAAAAACTGACATCAATAGAGACCATCCATCTCTAAAAAATGACATCAGTAGTGACTGTCCTTCTCTAAAAAATTACATCAGTAGTGACTGTCCTTCTCTAAAAATGACATCAGTAGAGACCGTCCATCTCTAAAAAATGACATCAGTAGTGACTGTCCTTCTCTAAGAAAATGACATCAGTAGTGACTGTCCTGCTCTATGTACCTGACATCAGTAGTGATATTCCTTCTCTAAGAAAATGACACCAGTAGTGACTGTCCTTCTCTAAGAAACTGACATCAGTAGTGACTGTCCTGCTCTTCGTACCTGACATCAGTAGTGACTGTCCTTCTCTAAAAACTGACATCAGTAGTGACTGTCCTTCTCTAAGTACCCAACATCAGTACTGACTGTCCTTCTATAAGTACCCAACATTAGTACTGACTGTCCTTCTCTAAGAAACTGACATCAATAGTGACTTTCCATCTCTAAAAAATGACATCAGTAGTGACTGTCCTTCTCACAGCAAGGACCCCTTACACCAATAACTGAGCTAATGAGTGACGTTTATATAAGTTGACATAAATTGTTTGTTAATTGCTGTAAAATAAATCAAGTTTAAAATGACGCTGGTCAACATTTTTAGTACTTATAGCTGATTAAAAAGCGAAATATGTTTACAAGTTAAAAAAGACTTGGTAGAACTACATTATTTAAGCAAAAAAAAACATGCCAAACAACAAATAATATCTTAAGGCCAAGATATTGTTTAGTATGATGTCGAGTTCTGATAAATCAAAACAAACATTTCATTGTCTATGTGTATCCTTGTATAAATCAATAACATATTTAAATCAAAACTTATTTTTCATTTATTACGAAAAGGGTTCTTATATTTACATTGATTTCTGCTGTATGGAAATAAATATTTTCAAGTTAATTCCTTCTCCTTTTCACAGACGCTGACGAGTGCATTTCGGTACTATGACTCGGATCAAGATGGGTGGATCCAGATTGGATATGAACAGTTTCTCTCACTTGTTTTCAATCTACGGTCATAACTGCTGACTTTCTGTTGCCTATATCTACATAATTTTTTATAGCTATTTATATTTATACACAGCAAATTAACACTTCTCAGTTAATTTTTTTTTTATTTTTTGTCTTTAACAATGTCTGGGGAAATAGTCTTCCTGGCTGCATCAACATGGGCTAACTTGCTAAGTGAAATCTTCTGTGTTGTTATGTAGAGACAAGTATAAAATAATATACAAGTGACTATACATCAGAAGTTGAGAGTTATGGCTGAAAAAACTACACCCAAAGCTTGCTAGCACGAATAATAATGGCTGTGAATATACAAAAATGTATGACAGGAGTCCTATAGGATTGCATACTAAATATCAAGTACACACTTGAACTGAAATTTAATATTTTGTGCTAAGTGGTATTTCATCATATGAAGTTTTTGTTTTTGCTTGGAATCAGTGGATTTTTACAATATTTCTACAGCCGTGAGTGTACAATTACTGGTAACTTCATGTAAACAATAATGCAGTATTCACTAAACTGGATGATTTATGGTAATTATGCAGTAAAATTACAATACAAAATTGTGAAAATACACCATAGGAAGATAGCTACAGACCAAACACTCGTCTCAATAATGCAATCTGATATAGATTATTTAACTATAAAAGATGTATAAAAATCATTTTCTCTCTGTGTGTTGAACATATAGTTTTGTTTTCTATCATCATTATTTAGAAATGTATACTTCCTTAGAATACAGTAATAAACATGAAATTTACAATATTGATAAACTGTGTCAGAATAAAATTTAATGTCCTCCAAAGGGAAATATCAGTATGCGAAATAACAGAAAAACACTAAAATTTCACAAATTTTTGACCACTTGGCCTTTATCAAGTGAAAGACAACAATATGTTTATCAGTTACATAGTATTAAATCTGCACAATACAAAGCTCCAGTGCAAATGTTTATCGATGTTTACCGATTACATCATGAGCAATGACATCATACAGTTAACAACACCTGCATATTACCGCGTACATTAGAAGACCTATATAAGTATACATTTACCAGATATTTTGCCAATGGATTATCAAACAATAGAAAACTTAAAAGAAATTATATGTCACATATAATGTAATGGACATATGTATATGTTTAATAACATATATGAATTTTTTTTCTGTTTAAATTTCAAGGAAACTGAAGGAATCAATCAATGTGTGTACTAAACTGCATTCTATAGAGAAAATATATTCAGTATAGCTTTCAGACTTTGTTTATGATGAATCATAAAAATATCAAGGTCAGGTCACACTTAAAAGTTACAATGTCTGTTATCTCTCTCGGGTTAATAAAACTTTTACTACAAAAACTAACAGTATTGTTAGTCTCATAGCATAATTGCCCAAGTCATATTATTTCTTTATTTTCTAAAATCATGAACAAAAAATGAGGCAATTACGATATAAGGCTGAGGATATTCTACTCCCTGTATATGTATTCTAATTATGATATTCAATAAAATCAGATTTAGCACCTGTTAATGGTCAATGTGACATTTTTATCAGGTCAAGGTCAAGTGTCATGTTCCAATTTCATGTCGGTTGTTATTCATAGCAGACAGAGGAGCTCTGTGAAATTTCCCCTAGACCAAGATACACCTGGAATTTCAGATAATGATTTACATGGTTTACATGTAAAACTAACTTCACTTAAAGGTTACATTTGACCTGTATTTATCCTGTTTAACACTAAAGACCACTATAGACTGGTCTAAAATAATAGAATAGAGTATGTATTTGAATATTTAGGGGTGTTTAGATATTGTTTGGATATTCTATTTGATATAGGTAATCATTGTGAATAGTAACACTGATAAATATAGATAATATTAATACCAGGGTAATCCAGATTTGTATAATGTGGATATCTATCATAATCCAGATTTGTATGATATGGATATCTATCATAATCCATATCCATACCATTATGTATGGTACAGATTTCTTTCATACATCCCCTTACATTGTGTGTATTTCATCTTATGTTAACTGTATTTTTACCTGTCAGTGTCATGTGTATAATCTAACAATATATAAAATGTTTCAGTGAAAATATCCACACAGTTCCTAATCTTACTTCATCTTCATAATTTGATTTACTTTGAAATATGTGCAAACTTTTGTCAAAGAGTACCATAGTAAGTAAATCAGAGGTGTCCTAATGGACACATTGTGTAGAACAAAGACCCTCTACCTCTTCGTAGCTATTTTCATACTTTTTCATAAATTTAGCAATAGTGTAATATTCCTGTAGAAAAATTTCAATAAATTCTGAATTGATAAAAAAAGTTCATCTTTTTTTAAAAAATGAAGTTAACTTGATACAGTTGTTGTTTTTCTCAACAATACTTTCTTTGTTTGACAGATATCAGAGTGATGTTAAAATTCAATCATAATTAACATTTTGGTTTGTCATGAAGCCATGTTATTTGGTGTTCAAAAGGTATGACCTAGGCCAAATCATAGTGTGTAGATCTAGTGTGGCCTATGAAGGGGCTCTCACTGATCATCAAGATCAAATCATAGTGTGTACATCTTGAGTAGCCTATAAAGGGATTCTCACTGATTGTTGGGTTCAAATCATAGCATGTAGATCTAGTGTGGCCTATGAAGGGGCTCTCACTGATCATCAAGATCAAATCATAGTGTGTACATCTTGAGTAGCCTGTAAAGGGATTCTCACTGATTGTTGGGTTCAAATCATAGCGTGTAGATCTAGTGTGGCCTATGAAGGGGCTCTCACTGATCATCAAGATCAAATCATAGTGTGTACATCTTGAGTAGCCTATAAAGGGATTCTCACTGATTGTTGGGTTCAAATCATAGCGTGTAGATCTAGTGTGGCCTATGAAGGGGCTCTCACTGATCATCAAGATCAAATCATAGTGTGGACATCTTGAGTAGCCTGTAAAGGGATTCTCACTGATTGTTGGGTTCAAATCATAGCGTGTAGATCTAGTGTGGCCTATGAAGGGGCTCTCACTGATCATCAAGATCAAATCATAGTGTGGACATCTTGAGTAGCCTATAAAGGGATTCTCACTGATTGTTGGGTTCAAACCATAGCGTGTAGATCTAGTGTGGCCTATGAAGGGGCTCTCACTGATCATCAAGATCAAATCATATAGTGTGTAGATCTAGTGTAGCCTATAAAGGGATTCTCAATGATTGTTGGGTTCAAATCATAGTGTATAAAATTAGAGTAGCCTATAAAGGGATTCTCACTGATTGTTGGGTTCAAATCATAGTGTGTAGATCTAGAGTAGCCTATAAAGGGATTCTCACTGATTGTTGGGTTCAAATCATAGCATGTAGATCTAATGTGGCTTATAAAGGGGCTTTAGCTGATTTTGGGCTAAATCATAGTGTGATTGTCAGAGTCTGGTCATAGTGTGTAGATCTAGTGTAACCTATAAAGGGACTCTCACTGATTGTCTGAGTCAAATCACAGCATGTAGATCTATTGTAGCCCATACAGGGACTTTCACTGATTGTTGGGTTCAAATCATAGCCTGTAGATCTAGTGTAGCTTATAAAAGGGCTCTCACTAATTGTCTTGGAACTTGGTGTTTATTTTGAATCTAGGTGAGCAATACAGACTCGGGTTAGACTCTTGTTTTCCACCACAGTTGAAATATAAAAGAAAATTGCAAGCACACAGGGATGTCTTTTTATAAGGAAAAATGACATATGATACAAAACTTAGATAGAAACCTATAATGAGACAGTAATCATGTCGGGATTGGCGAACGCCAGTAAGTAAGTAAGTAAGTATGTCGGGATTTTCCAGTCTATGTTTTACATAATTCTGTCATTGTGTCAAAATTTCTAATATTATCGATACATTTGAGATATCCAGAAAGAAACAAATTTTTACAAAAATGCCAAATTTGACAAATCCTGTCATTTCCAGTATATATGAGATAAATATACACTTTGTTAACCTAATAAAAACTACCAGCTGCAGGTACATTGTACATGTATGCTTATGATAGAGTAAATTCACTTGGAATATTTTTTTTCTTGATCATTTTTTAAGAGGGGTCCCAGAGAAATCTGGCAGACAATCGGCAATATCTGCAGTGGACAATTAATATTTCATTCCTACCAAATTTTGTGCAAATCCATCAAACAGTTCTGGAGAAGTCAAAATGCATCAGATCACCCCTTCTCCTTTTACTCCATAAAATTTATGCATTTAAAGCCTCTTTTATACACATTTGCTTACATTACAAGAATTTTGGCCGTGTGAGTACTGTGACATTGAATTTGTTTATATGACCATAGTTCAAGGTCAGTACACCCCCTTTGGTCATGGAAAAAATTGTGTGAAATACCATCTTCCTCCATGGTTACAAATATCTATGTCCCAGACAAAGATTCTAGTCATATGAGCACTTTGACCTTAATTTAAGATACTGACACCCTTGGGCCATGAACAACAATTGTATAAAATAATATTCGAGGTAATTTTAAGAAGTCATTTCAAGGACAAGAATTTTGACCATGTGTGCACTGTAAACCTGACCTTATAGACATGACCTTGGTACAAGGTGATCCCAAATAGGCCTACCCCTCCCCCAATATTATTGAGGATAATTTAACATTATCTAATAACTTCAATCAGCAACTTATATCACTGAAAATCATTTTCATCAAATTTATCAAGTCTTTCAGTGGAGATTGAGTCCCCATGTTTACAGACTGCATTTCATATTAAAAGAAACTTCTCTGCATTGGCATAGGTTAATGGAACTGTTAAAATTTGTGGCATTTCATGTTACCATACAAGTGATAAATTCTTGACTGCAATAAAATTAAAAAAAAAAACTCCGAAATTTTACCAATTTTTGTACATATTGATCTCATCATGTTTAGTCAAACTTAAGTCACTATCTTTCAGAAGTAGTGGTTTCTAGATTATTATCTTAATTTTAAAGGCACTATACTATAGAATTATGTAGGATTATACAACTGGTAGCATTGTTATCTTGTATTGCTAAAATATTTATGGTTAAAGTTATACCAGTGGTAAAGTATTGTTGTATAATCTTCATCTAGTTAAATATTTAGTGCTAGAGTTTTAATAGTTGTAAAATCTTTATCTTGTATTGCCAAATATTTATGGCTAGGGTAACACCAGTGGTAAAGTCTTCATCTGGTATAATATTTATGGCTAGGGTTACACCAGTGGTAAAGTCTTCATCTGGTAAAATATTTATGGCTAGGGTTATGTCTACTAAAACAAAAAATCCTGAAATGAATCAAACAAAGATCAGGAAAACAAACTGCTTTATCCGTTTGCAATATCTTGAGTTTTTGCCTCAAATCTTCACCAAATTTGGAGTATACTGTTTTATCAATACGATCTAAACTGAGTTCCATTATGACTAAGCTTTGGCAATATTTACCAGAGTAATCTAAGTCAGTGTTGCATGCAACATTTGTCCCCTGCTGTAATCACAATTTTGAAGTAGTCAAGGCTTTGATTATTGCAACATTGACCTGGATATTTGAACTAGATACTCCATATATATTTCCATTAAAAGATCTCTTGATGAAATATGTTCATATCAAATTGCAATCAAATTTGTTACTGTAAATCCGGAAATTTTCATGAGATTATATTTTCACAATTTCGAATGCCCCTCACTTAATACATCATTACAAGATCATTTTATTTTCACCAGCTAGAGCTCTTGCAAAATTACATGTAAATAAAATACCAGATTTACAGTAGTCCATATTAAAATGCCATACACAATCCCACACTAGATTACTTCATAAGGTAACATAGAATCAAGTTTCATTCATATCTGGCATCTGTAACTTAAGTCATCATCTGGAAACCAAAATATATCTATGTCTATTTTGAACAGCAGTGACCTTCATAAATAATCAGTTGACCTCAAACACAATCCCACTAGATAACCTCATAAGCTAACATTGTGTCCTTTACTTATTTTTAATTTGTAATAAATTAAAAATGAGTACAGGACAACATTAATATTGTCCTGTACTCATTTTTAATTTATTACAAATGAAAAATGAGTAGAGGACAATTGTATGAAATTTCATACATATATAATGTTCCTTATTCAAGTTATCACCTGAAAAGTAAACTTTATAAAACTGCCTATTTTCAGCAATTGACCTTCATATTTAAACTCTTGTCCCAAATGCAATATACATGTATGTCTATAAATTTTTAGCAACCATGACCTTCTTGCTTTACCTTTTGACTTCATAGACAATCCCACACTAAACCCCTTCATAATCTACTATAGTGTCATTTTTCATTCGTATCTGACATACCAGTCAAATTATCATCTGGAAACCAAATATAACCATAAATATCAATTTTTAGCAATGATGACCTTCATAGTTGACCTTTTGACCTCATAGAAAATCCAACACTTCAGCCTTCCAAAATCTTATATAGTAGTATCAAGCTTCATTGATATCTGGTATCTGTAAGTCATGATCTGGGAACCAAAACTTAGCAATACATATCAATTTTAATAACAGTGTGACCCTCATACATGTAGTTGACCTTTTGACCCCATACCCTATCCCTCTTTAGATTTCCTCATATGCTAACATGATTTCAAGTTTCATTAAGATATGACACCCCTAACTCAAGTTATCATCTGGAATCTACCTGGACAGACAGACAATGACAAACAATATAGTACCTGTGGTTTCACCCAGGGACTAATAATGGGGCTATACAATCTTCAGAAATGTCTTCTGGAGGAATAACACAGCATGTTGTTATCAGTGTATTTAAGGCTCACTCAACATATTTCAACCAGTTCAATATTATCATATATACCATATTTAAATATTGATAGTCAGTTTGATTTTAATATCAAACAAAAACTGAATACATTGGAGACTTTTTATATAACAAATACAACAAGATAAATATTTTTCAGAAGAATTACTAAATAATATTTGAAGTAAAACTTAACTTGTTTATAACTTTAAATTGTAAATTTTTAACAAGCAAAAAAGACCTAAATAATGAAACTTACACCACAATTAAATTCAATAAATGTACAAGTTATTCCTGTTTCAGATTTATATATTTAGAGTTTGCATTTATCACATTCTGTCCGTGTATATAGATAATATGTAATACAATGTATATTTTGTATCAATGTTAAACTTCAAGCTTATGTACCTTATAAGTACAAATTTAGAAGTATGAAAACAAATGTAATAGCACTTCACTCTGGCCAGGGAAAATCTGATTGGCTAACATAGCCATTTTAAGAATGGCTAACTGGTTAAACTAATCAAAGTTTGTTAACATGGCCAGTTAATCCAATAAGATTTTGGGAGGTTGAGTAACATCCTTAAACTTCAGAAATAATCCAGTTTACTTATCATGATAATTGTTGACATTGATTTATCATCTTTTTATGTATGTACAATATACTATTGTACCAAAAAGTGATGGATTATATAAAAACAAGACATCTACAGTACCATATAGATACATAATACAGTAATTAATTATAAATTCATCAGCTGATCATAAGAATACTTGTTAATCAGTAATTATTTCAAGGACAACAAGGGTAATCCAAACATTATATATGCTTTTTTTGTTCATAAATCAAAATAATGGTGGAATACAAAAATTAAAAAGACAAAAAAAAAAAACCCAGAGAAATGAATATAAAACTATAATTTGACGTCCTAGTGGTAAATCAATATGATCTTTCTCCGATATCAGTGGTCCTTTAATACTGAGGTTTAGATATAATGTGCTAAAGCTTGACATTCTGATATCAGTGGTTCTGTAATACCATAGATGTATGGTGCCGAGAAGTTTGACCTTGTGATATCAGTGGTCCTGTAATACCACAGATGTATGGTGCCGAGAAGTTTGATATTGTGATATAAGTGGTCCTTTAATATTGCAGTGTTGATATAAGGTACTGAGAAGTTCGACCATGTGATATCAGTAGTCCTGTAATATTGAGGTGTAGATATAAGGTGCTGAGAAGTATGACCTTGTGATATCAGTGGTCCTGTAATATTGAGGTGTAGATATAAGGTGCTGAGAAGTATGACCTTGTGATATCAGTAGTCCTGTGATATTGAGGTGTAGATATAAGGTGCTGAGAAGTATGACCTTGTGATATCAGTGGTCCTGTGATATTGAGGTGTAGATATAAGGTGCTGAGAAGTATGACCTTGTGATATCAGTGGTCCTGTGATATTGAGGTGTATATATAAGGTGCTGAGAAGTTTGATATTGTGATATAAGTGGTCCTTTAATATTGCAGTGTAGATGTAAGGAGCTGAGAAGTTTGACCTTGTGATATCATTGGTCCTTTGATATTGGGGTTTAGATATAAAATGCTGCTGAGAAGTTTGACCATGTGATATGTAATACTGAGGTATATATAAGCTGCTGAGAAGTTTGACCTTGTGATATCAGTGGTCCTGTAATATTGAGGTTTATATATAAGCTGCTGTGAAGTTTGATCTTGTGATATCATGGGTTCTTTGATACTGGGGTGTAGATATTAGGTGGTGCTGAGAAGTTTGACCTTGTGATATCAGTGGTCCTGTAATATTGAGGTGTATATATAATCTGCTGTGAAGTTTGATCTTGTGACATCATGGGTCCTTTGATATTGGGGTGTAGATATTAGGTGCTGCTGAGAAGTTTGACCTTGTGATAGCAGTGGTCCTTGTAATTGTATAGAGCTCCCTAGAACTTTGACCTACTAAAGATTTATTGATCAGTAAAATAGTAGGTCAAGCAACACAAGACAATTTTGGAATTGAATTCAGAATATAAGAAATTTTATAAGAGATTTTTAATCTTAAACACATTAGTGATCCTGAACTCAAATAAACAGACATACTTTGTTGGATTACTTGGCAAAGCTACATGATTGTTACATATCAGTGCATGGTAATCAATTTCTGAGCTACCAGTTTCTGTAATCTTGATAAAAAGAAGTAACTTTTCTTAGGCTATGAAAATATCATAACCATTCATTCTGATCGTCATATATTAGATTGTGCTCTAATTAAAAAGTGAGTGCTTTTGATGCCTTTCTGTTTCATATGTACAATACAGTGGAATCTCATTATGTTGAAATCAGTTGAGTCAAAATTCCAGATATGTCAAAATTTGAAAGTCCGGTCCCGATTTTTATAGATATAATAATATATCAATTAAAAAAGTTTGGTTATCTCAAATTCCGGATATCTCGAAGTAATAGGGGCGGTCATGTGAGTTTCAAGATAGCGAGATTCAACTGTATATTGGAGCCTATATTGAGTCTATCATCATAATGCCATCTGACTAAAAATACAAAGACAAAATAAATCAACATTGATAAATAAAAGTTAACAACACACGGCAACAGATAAAAGTCGATAGCAATAGGTCACCCTGAGTCTTTGGCTCAGATGACCTAAAAATGTGAAATCAAAACTTTTAACCACAATTTCACATCCAGGAGGAAGGTCTCTTAAAGAAATTGTACTCTACAAAATGACTGGGACCTTTTTTAAAAAGGACTTTAGTACCCATGTCCATAAAATGTCAATTTTAAAACTTTCCCCATACAAGAGACTTTTGACTTTTAAATGCAAACATCCACAATAGATGACAAGTTTTAATTTGTCATGGTTTACAGTTGTACAACAGGTGTTGGCATAAAATCTAAGATTTACAGAACTATGGTTTATATTATGCTTTATTAAAATTAATTTTAATTACACCATTAAAAATCGTCATTGATATGTTGTTTGTACTGACAGTGTAATATTGTCTACCTAACACATTGGCAAATGTAGCACATAGATATATACCATTAGCATTGGACTGACAGTGTAATATTGTCTACCTAACACATTGGCAAATGTAGCACATAGATATATACCATTAGCATTGGACTGACAGTGTAATATTGTCTACCTAACACATTGGCAAATGTAGCACATAGATATATACAATTAGCATTGGACAAAGGGTTACACAATACTGTATAAAATAGTCATTCACAATGGACAAAATTATACTGTTGATTCCTTCAGGAATTTTTCTGCCAGAAAATTGAATTCCCTATGATAGCGGATGTGAAGATTATGTTTTCCTTCTGGTAAGATGTACAATCTGAAAGAAAAAAAGGAATAATAATAATAATACAGATATAAAAACATGAAGAAAAAAAAACCCAGTCTGGGGCAATACTGCACTCCTGAACAAAAGTATTTCAAAATATATAGGTGAATAGTTTATACTGGAGTAAAATGTTTGGCAGACAAAATGAAGCTTACTCAATTTATAATCTGGAAACAGACTACTGATATCCAGCTCATATTAACAAGTGTTCATTCCAACTCCATACAAGAGACATACAACAAGGTTGATCTGAAGAACTTATAGTCAACCATTATGACATCACCAAGATATATAAATCAACAAAATCACTCTATCTACCTAACATGTGTATCTGCACCAAATATGGTCAGCCTACCTGAAGAAATGAAATAGATATGTCCTGGACAAATAAAACCACTAAAGTGTAATAACTATAGGCCTATATAAGGATGACATGAACACAGTTGCTGTATGTGACATACTGACTACTTGTATATCAGCATCAAATATTGAAAATATGACCAGGCAAATAAAATCAACAAAGGAGATTAACACAAGGAATAAGGCAAGTAGGTAAAGTATGCAATACTTAATTTTCTTAATCTGTAGAACTACACCAGATATGGGAGATTTAAGCTATGGTCCTAACAAACAGAATCAATAAAGGAGAATAACTATAAAAATAAAGTGTTTGTAGCTCATTTTCTGTATGTGACACTCTGTCTACACCTACCTAGTTGAGGAAGATATGGTCTAAACAATGTAAAAGGAAAGATGAAATGAAGGACAAATGAATGAATGGACACAAGACAAAACTATAGTCCTCCTTAACCAGAGGGACTAGTTATTATTCATTTAGTTTTCTACTCTTCCTGCAGATATATCATTGACTCGTCAACCCCTGAAAAACAATAGACACTTCTGTAAATCAGTGACTTAGGCCAGCCCAAATGAGTCTTTAGGGGTGAATGAGTTACGGAAGAGGCAAAAGGGCATAACCCCACACTAGAATTTCCTGATTCAGGGATCGGGATACTGACCAACTTTGTTACACTTATAAATGTTATATACTGTACTAAATCTGAAAAGAAATGATTCAGTCGTTTATATATGTTATGAAAGGGGGCTAACAATGTTCAAAAGTTTCTTGATACATTGATACACCCACCAAAGCAAACTGTAAGTAACACCTGTAGTACAGTGGTTCTAGTGACATACTGTACTTATTTTAGCGATATTCTAATATTAGCGTCTTTTGCGCTCAAGTCAATGCGCTAATTCAAGGGCAGTGCTAAATTTTGTCCATTCTATATACACGACAAAGCTGATGAAATTACTTGCACAAATTAAAGATTGCACTAATAAGTCTATACCCCCTTAGAGTGCTAAAATATGAGTGGGCTAATTTAAAAACACAAACAGTATTAATGATCTCAGAGTATCATCAACACATATGGTACATGTAGTTATATCAAAAGACACAATGTGATAACCTTATTCTTACATATATACTATGAAGATGGACAAAGTGTTCTAAAAGAGACACAATGTGATAACTTAATTCTTACATACAACATATGGAAAGACAAATTTCTATATAAATACACATCTTGTATGTTAATCCTAGAGAGCCTATACATTCTATAATCTTACCTTGAACCCTTTATATTTTCATGAAGATAGTCAGGATGCTCCAGGGGCACTAGAGGATCTTTTAAGCCGTGAATTATCAGAGTTTTTGCCTCAATGTTTTTCAAATCATCTTTACATACATCACCTACATATAAAAAAGAAAAAAGTTTTATTGTGGGTGTTCTTCACTGGTTAAAGCATTGTGTCTTAAACCATTAAGTCTCTTAGCTCTGATCAGTGTGGGATCTAGCCCTGCCAGCATAAAACACCAAAAAGAACAGAAAAACAAAGCCAACCCCACCCCCCAAAAATAAAAATAAAAATAAATGGTTATGTTGTAGGTGATCTCACTGAATCAGAACATTCATCTTAGCATGATCTTAAACATATTAAACTCTAGCCACTGTCATACGACTGAAAAGTTGTGTGAATTTAACATTTGTTTGAATGACAAGCAACTTCATGATTTAAAAGCTATACACCCGAACTAAATATCCAAGGCCCTGGGTGTAACATCAGTTGATCCTTTCTGCAGAAGCACAAGCATAACTGCTCTTTAAACTTTTTTCATTACTTATACCCATCCTAGATAGGAAAAAAGTACTGAAAGTATAGGAAGGGGTTGATGGTAATCATATTAAATACATGTATTAAGAAAGCTAATACACTAAGTAATACAAATACATTTTGTCATCATTTGTTCAGTCCAAATTTGGTATTATAAAGGGCTTTGGTGATAGGTAAAAGGAAACCTAAAATAAAATTATAGTGAAAATTGGAAAAGTGGATTTTCAAAATTTGTGGAATAAAGTGAGATGACAAATGAAGCGAGAGGCATTATAAAGATTTTTTACTGTATATAGTGTACATACATGTTACAAAAATACTGCAGGATATTTACCATATAAGGTATCAACCTGTATACTACTCTGGCCTAACCATCAAAAACAACATTTATCAATCCCACACACACTATAACTACAAGATTTCCCCATCTCACACACAACATAACTAGCACTAGATTCTAGTTATCTGGAGAAAACAAGATTTATCTATCCCACATGGAAAAATACTTGGCACGCAGACGAGTGAAGGCTCAAATTTACTTGGCACTTCAGAAAATTCACTTGTCTGGACGAGTGGACGAGTGTTTTTTTTAAGCCCTGCATAACTAGTAATAGATTATAGTTATCTTGAGGAATAAGATTTATCTATGTAACCCAGGGTACATGTATATTTATACATGTGAATATTTTATTGAGAATTATAGAATGTCCTGTGTTAATGTGTGAGTCTAAGTTTTATACTGTGAGAGTACATGTGTTTTTGTTTACAACCTAACCTGAAATTGAAATTGACATGTGACTGAACACTTTTTGGATTTGTACTCAAGGACGTCATACCTAAATTAACAAAATTGTTTTTGTCAATTTCGTCAAATTGAACTGATTTAGTTTTATTTTATGTGTCCCTCATTCCCAGGTTTAACATTTAAACTAGAAAGACCTAAATTTTGGAAAAGTCACATACTCAAAATCCCATATTTAAAACACATCTATCCCACACACCATAATTAGCAATAGATTCTAGTTTTCAAGAGGAATCAATTCTTAGAACCAATGATATACATACCATTTCTCTTTGTGTAATAACTGCCATAAGCATCAACCCACTTTGACCACTGATCACGAAAGTATTTCTCTCCATACAGTTCCATGAAGGGAGACCTCATTTTCTCACTCCATTTGTCCACATCTCTTATGCCTAGAATGAAAGAAGATTCATTTGACTATTTTTGTATTTGTCAACACCAGCTATATTGTTACCCTTTACATGTATAAAAGTTAGCTGACTTAAAAAAAGCTTCCGAGATTCCAAAATGTAGAATGTGTGTACCTCAAAGAGCACAATAGTCTATAAAAGAACATGTTACAAGTACACACAGACACAAACCTGATATATATGAATACAGCATATTTATTATTGAAAATAACAGCTTACATCATAATGTTACAGTGTTAATAACCTGGGCTATTTCCAATGTGTTCTCATTCATACCTGCATAAAGCATTAGTGATCAATAGTTATAATGGATAATTTGTTTTTATTTTACCATTGTCCAATTTATACAACCTGGCAAGATGTAATCTGATAAACCCATTAATGACCTGGACAGGTAAAGCAGCATCACAATAATAAAATCACACTATCTATAGTAATCATCCAACTTGTCTCTAAGTACAGGTAGCTAATTCGGAATAAATCACATTTCCTGTGAAGCTTGGTTTAACCGAAATGTAGGTAGAATGATCTGTATGAAATCAACCTGCCACTAAATGGCATTTGTATTAATATTATTGAAAACTTGAAATTAAATCAAGTGACACATCTAAAGGCAATCAATTATATTGACATGGTTTATTTGTACAAGGATGAATACAATTCATTTTAAAACTTGTAATTTGATACAAACTCTTTCTAACCATGTAGCTATTCAGTTTTTTCTTTGATGTGTAGGGAAAAAGAAGATTTTAAAATACTGTCCTATTTTTGGCAGTATTGGCCTCACAAAAAGGCCTATTGGGCACAAGAATAACAAAATTTACATTTAGTGGTCCCCTTACTCTGAAGAAATTTCTTACAAAGTCTGAAAATGATTGGCAGAGTAATTTTCAAGAAGTAAAAAATGTGCAATTCTTTATGGACGATGGAAACAAAGAATGATGGATGAAATGCAGATGGCATAAGGTTAGTGATTCAAGTGACCTACATATGGATGTTCACAAGAGAAAATGAATGTTTACTTTAGAAAAAAGATATTCATTTTTACAAAAGTAAGTTTACCTTCAAAACATTCCATGTCCTGCTTTGTAATATAAGCATTAGCACCCCATATCACAAGTTTTTTAACTAACTGTGGGTACCGAGCCGCCAGTATCATACCAGTAATACCGCCATCACTCCATCCCAACACCGATACATTCTTCAAACCGAGTTTCTGAAAAAGATGATGTGTTTGAGAAATATGTCTCTGAGATGTAAACAATTTCCAGTCCCTTAACTCTGCCTAATATTGTTCATTATCTAACAAATCCTAGACACCTAATTCTGTTAAACCTGGCCATCTTAAGAAAGAAATTCAAATGCACAACTTTGTATTTGTTACACCAATTTTCTTATATTTAGTTTGACTTTGACATAATGCAGTTTTACCCACCCACCTCTTTTTTTAGAACCACTTATGACATTACTTTAGATGAATTATTACATTGATGATTGTTCTACTTTGGTATTTTTATAAAATTTGCTACTCAAACCAGGTTGAACCTACTTCACAAAGGCCATATGCATCCTCAGCATCCCTTTGGAGAAACTCTAACGGCCAGTCACGTTCTGGTGGGATACTCTTCCCATAGCCTCTAGGATCAAATGCAACTAATGTGAAATCTGTTTTCTTGAAATCTGACAGCTGTTTACCAAAGTCAGTCCGAGTGGATCCTGTAAAATTGATGTAAATATAATATTTGTCTTCAATGATAATCATCAGGAAAAGATAGAGATGACAATCAGGTATTCAAAACAAGAGGCCCTAGGGGATTTAAGATGCTCACCTGGCAAAATTGGTCAACATTGCAGAAAACAAAAAATGTGTAAAAGACAAAATCGCTAATAAACATGAAAACCAGTAGGCTCATTGGACCTTAAAAATCACCTAAGTGAAATGTATTTTACTTACAATATACTGAAAAGCAAACAAAAGCATGATGGTGATCACTGAACAATAGGTAAAAACAGTGCAAAACATGAAAATATCAAGGGAAAATAATCCCTATAAGGATCAACCTGACAATTTAATTCCTGTTGACTTTTTCATAGATCTTTGCGTACTAAACATTTTGCTTCTTCCCCTTTCTATCTATTATTCTTTTCAAGAAAATAGGACAAAACTGTAAAAAAAACATGAGAAATCCACTAAAAGGGGAAATAACTCCCAAAAGGGGCAACCTGACAATTTCGGCCCTCTTGACTTTTTTGTAGATCTTTGCGTGCTAAACATTTTTGCTTTTCCACTTTTACTCTATCTATTATACTTTTCAAGATAATAGGACAAAACAGTCAAAAACAAAAAACAAAAACAGCACTTAAAAGGGAAATAACTCCCATGTGGGGTGACCTGACAATTTCAGCCCTCCGACTTTTTTTATAGATTTTTGCATGCTCAACACTTTTGCTTCTTTCACTTTTACTCTTCCTATTATACTTTTCAAGATAATGTCAAAAAACATCCAAAAACATGAAAAATCTACTTAAAAGGGGAAGTAACTCCCATATGGGGCAACCTCACAATTTCGGCCCCCATTAACTTTTTGTCAATCTTTGAATGCCGAACATTTTTACTTCTTTCACTTTTACTCTAGCTATCATACTTTTCAAGATAATGTTGAAAAACATTCAAAAACATGAAAAATTCACAAAAAAGGGGAAATAACTCACATAATGACCCAACAATCTCCACCAAAATGAAATACTTGTATATTTTTGCAAGCTGCTCATTTTAAGGTAACAGGTTTTTCTCTAGCTTTAATAATTTTGGAGATACATATATTAAATTAAAAATATCTGCTGACTCATTCATTCTATATTTAGCCATGGCAGCCATTTTTGGTCCTAGTCCCTTTTCATCTGCAAACTTTATGCAGCATTATATAGTTATTCTTCCTGTCAAGTTTGGTTCAAATTAGTCGTATGGTTCTGGAGAAGTAGTCAAAAATGTTGAAAAGTTTACAAAATAAACTTATATTTTCCATTTATTTAGATGCCTGTGATCTTGACCTTTGACCCCATGACCTTGAAATTTTGTCAAAATGATCCTCAGATAATTCCTAACAACTTTCTCATATATCTTTGTATACAAAAAGTTGATCAGTTTTGAGTTATTAAACAATTTGTAATACAAATAGCAATAGGAATATTGAGCTGAGAATTACATCGGGGATAATTGATACATGCTTTGAAATTTGCCTTTAGATATCAGATTCTTTACTTTCAAAACAAATCCAAGTCACAGAATAAATCAATGTGTCATTACCTTAATTGTTTAAATGTATGTGAAGTTGGCAAAGCAATCAATAATCTACATTAAATGTCTAGCAAGACTATCACATTCATCTCTACATTCAATGAAAGGACTCTCTGGTCAACAAAATAATGAAAATTCTAATGTCTAGCTAGACAATCAACATTCATTCTACATTCAATGTAAGACTATATGGCAAGCATAAAACTGAAAAAATTGAAAGTCTAGCTAGACAATCAACATTCATCTCTACATTTGATGATAGGACTCTCTGATCAACAAAGTAATGAAAATTGCTAATGGGGTTAAACTAGCTAACTTTCTCATATAATTAGCTTAGGTTCCAACTAGGTTCAGACCAAGATGTCTAGAGATCAGAGACTTTGTGTTTTAAAGTGCTCTCTCCAATCAGCCACAGAGGCCCCTGGCAATTTGAAGAGGAGAAACATAATTATTTGAGACAAGAACCAGAAGCTGACACTTTTAAGTCTCTGTATGTAAAAATAATGAGTATATAGTGAGGACAAACCATATCATTCTCTTACCAGTGTAAGTGTGAGAAACATCAGTATACATGTAACTACATGTAGCATACAACTTGATCAATCACACACTGACATTACTGTGAGAATCATCAGTCTATTTATATCGGTATAACTATATGTATCATATAGCACTTGATCAATTGACACTGGCATTACTGTGAGAATCATCAATCTTTGTATATCATTATAACTACATGCTGCATATAGTGATCAATCAAAAACCAGTGTTACCGTGAGAAACATCAGTCTCAGAACATATAAGCTAGCATATAATGAAGACATAATCACAAAGAGAAATGAAATATTACAACTCAGTTACATATTTACAAACATACCCAGTGCTCCAGGAAGAAGTAGTACTGTGTGAGGACCATCCCCAGATGTCTCAAAGTGAATTCTTGCTCCATTCACTCCTATTTTGTGTGATGAAATTCCACTGAAATACAAAGTACAATGTTTATTCACAAATATTGATTATAAAAAACAACAAACAAACAAAAAGAAACTTAAAAGTAAACAAGCCAAAATACACAGAGGAAAGAAAAAAGAAACCCTTGTCCTTATCTAGAGTCTCAATGGAGGTATTTTACATTTAAATTATGGTGGTATACATGGTTTTATTAGTTTCAGCTCAGTGTTTAATGTATGAAATAGAAGAAAAGCATTATAATTTATAAGGATTGTTATTTTGTATTACATACAGGCACCAACACAGACGTACATGTATATTATATATGTAGACACCAACACAGACATACATGTATATTATATACAGCCACCAACACAGACATACATGTATATTATACACAGCCACCAACACAGACATACATGTATATTATACACAGCCACCAACACAGACGTCCATGTATATTATACACAGCCACCAACACAGACGTACATGTATATTATATGTGTAAACACCAACACAGACGTACATGTATATTATATACAGACACCAACACAGACGTACATGTATATTATATGTGTAAACACCAACACAGACATACATGTATATTATATGTGTAAACACCAACACTGACATACATGTATATTATATGTGTAAACACCAACACAGACGTACATGTATATTATATGTGTAAACACCAACACAGACGTACATGTATATTATATGTGTAAACACCAACACAGACGTACATGTATATTATACACAGCCACCAACACAGACATACATGTATATTATATACAGACACCAACACTGACATACATGTATATTATATGTGTAGACATCAACACAGACGTACATGTATATTATATGTGTAGACATCAACACTGACATACATGTATATTATATACAGACACCAACACAGACATACATGTATATTATATACAGACACCAACACAGACATACATGTATATTATATGTGTAAACACCAACACAGACGTACATGTATATTATATGTGTAAACACCAACACAGACATACATGTATATTATATGTGTAGACATCAACACTGACATACATGTATATTATATGTGTAGACATCAACGCAGACATAAATGTATATTATACACAGCCACCAACACAGACATACATGTATATTTTATGTGTAGACATCAACACAGACATAAATGTATATTATACACAGCCACCAACACAGACATACATGTATATTATATGTGTAGACATCAACACAGACATAAATGTATATTATACACAGCCACCAACACAGACATACATGTATATTATATGTGTAGACATCAACACAGACATAAATGTATATTATACACAGCCACCAACACAGACGTCCATGTATATTATACACAGCCACCAACACAGACGTACATGTATATTATATGTGTAAACACCAACACAGACGTACATGTATATTATATACAGACACCAACACAGACGTACATGTATATTATATGTGTAAACACCAACAGACATACATGTATATTATATGTGTAAACACCAACACAGACATACATGTATATTATATGTGTAAACACCAACACAGACGTACATGTATATTATATGTGTAAACACCAACACAGACGTACATGTATATTATATGTGTAAACACCAACACAGACATACATGTATATTATATACAGACACCAACACAGACATACATGTATATTATATGTGTAGACATCAACACAGACGTACATGTATATTATATGTGTAGACATCAACACTGACATACATGTATATTATATACAGACACCAACACAGACATACATGTATATTATATACAGACACCAACACAGACATACATGTATATTATATGTGTAAACACCAACACAGATGTACATGTATATTATATGTGTAAACACCAACACAGACGTACATGTATATTATATGTGTAGACATCAACACTGACATACATGTATATTATATGTGTAGACATCAACACAGACATAAATGTATATTATACACAGCCACCAACACAGACATACATGTATATTTTATGTGTAGACATCAACACAGACATAAATGTATATTATACACAGCCACCAACACAGACATACATGTATATTATATGTGTAGACATCAACACAGACATAAATGTATATTATACACAGCCACCAACACAGACATACATGTATATTATATGTGTAGACATCAACACAGACATAAATGTATATTATACACAGCCACCAACACAGATGTACATGTATATTATACACAGCCACCGACACAGACATACATGTATATTATATGTGTAAACACCAACACAGACGTACATGTATATTATATGTGTAGACATCAACACTGACATACATGTATATTATATGTGTAGACATCAACACAGACGTACATGTATATTATATGTGTAAACACCAACACAGACGTACATGTATATTATATGTGTAGACATCAACACTGACATACATGTATATTATATACAGACACCAACACAGACGTACATGTATATTATATGTGTAAACACCAACACAGACGTACATGTATATTATATGTGTAAACACCAACACAGACGTACATGTATATTATATGTGTAAACACCAACACAGACGTACATGTATATTATATGTGTAAACACCAACACAGACGTACATGTATATTAACACAGCCACCAACACAGACATACATGTATATTATATACAGACACCAACACTGACATACATGTATATTATATGTGTAGACATCAACACAGACGTACATGTATATTATATGTGTAGACATCAACACTGACATACATGTATATTATATACAGACACCAACACAGACATACATGTATATTATATACAGACACCAACACAGACATACATGTATATTATATGTGTAAACACCAACACAGACGTACATGTATATTATATGTGTAAACACCAACACAGACGTACATGTATATTATATGTGTAGACATCAACACTGACATACATGTATATTATATGTGTAGACATCAACACAGACATAAATGTATATTATACACAGCCACCAACACAGACATACATGTATATTTTATGTGTAGACATCAACACAGACATAAATGTATATTATACACAGCCACCAACACAGACATACATGTATATTATATGTGTAGACATCAACACAGACATAAATGTATATTATACACAGCCACCAACACAGACATACATGTATATTATATGTGTAGACATCAACACAGACATAAATGTATATTTATACACAGCCACCAACACAGACGTCCATGTATATTATACACACAGCCACCAACACAGACGTACATGTATATTATATGTGTAAACACCAACACACAGACGTACATGTATATTATATACAGACACCAACACAGACGTACATGTATATTATATGTGTAAACACCAACAGACATACATGTATATTATATGTGTAAACCCAACACAGACATACATGTATATTATATGTGTAAACACCAACACAGACGTACATGTATATTATATGTGTAAACACCAACACAGACGTACATGTATATTATATGTGTAAACACCAACACAGACATACATGTATATTATATACAGACACCAACACTGACATACATGTATATTATATGTGTAGACATCAACACAGACGTACATGTATATTATATGTGTAGACATCAACACTGACATACATGTATATTATATACAGACACCAACACAGACATACATGTATATTATATACAGACACCAACACAGACATACATGTATATTATATGTGTAGACATCAACACTGACATACATGTATATTATATACAGACACCAACACAGACATACATGTATATTATATACAGACACCAACACAGACATACATGTATATTATATGTGTAGACATCAACACTGACATACATGTATATTATATACAGACACCAACACAGACATACATGTATATTATATACAGACACCAACACAGACATACATGTATATTATATGTGTAAACACCAACACAGACATACATGTATATTATATGTGTAAACATCAAACACAGACGTACATGTATATTATATGTGTAGACATCAACACTGACATACATGTATATGTATATGTGTAGACATCAACACAGACATAAATGTATATTATACACAGCCACCAACACAGACATACATGTATATTTTATGTGTAGACATCAACACAGACATAAATGTATATTATACACAGCCACCAACACAGACATACATGTATATTATATGTGTAGACATCAACACAGACATACATGTATATTATTTACACAGCCACCAACACAGACATACATGTATATTATATGTGTAGACATCAACACAGACATAAATGTATATTATACACAGCCACCAACACAGATGTACATGTATATTATACACAGCCACCGACACAGACATACATGTATATTATATGTGTAAACACCAACCACAGACGTACATGTATATTATAATTGTAGACATCAACACTGACATACATGCATATTATATGTGTAGACATCAACACAGACATAAATGTATATTATACACAGCCACCAACACAGACATAAATGTATATTTTATGTGTAGACATCAACACAGACATAAATGTATATTATATGTGTAGACATCAACACAGACATAAATGTATATTATACACAGCCACAAACACAGACATACATGTATATTATATGTGTAGACATCAACACAGACATAAATGTATATTATACACAGCCACCAACACAGACGTACAAATATTATACACACCACCAACACAGACGTACATGTATATTATACACAGGCACCAACACTGACATACATGTATATTATATGTGTAGACATCAACACTGACATACATGTATATTATATGTATAGACATCAACACTGACATACATGTATATTATATGTGTAGACATCAACACAGACATACATGTATATTATATGTGAAGACATCAACACAGACATACATGTATATTATTTGTGAAGACATCAACACTGACATACATGTATATTATATGTGTAGACATCAACACAGACATACATGTATATTATATGTGAAGACATCAACACAGACATACATTCTATATTATTTGTGAAGACATCAACACAGACATACATATACATGTATAGTGGAATCTTGCTATCTCAAAATTCATGTGACTGCCCCGTGTAAGTCGAGATATCTGAAATTGGAGATAACCAAAATTTTCAATTCTCATATTTTGTATTCTTATTGGACAACAGATACACATACTCAGGGTACTGCTTAATTCGAATTGCATCTAAGCAATTATTAATTATACTTTCATCTTGACTTGTTAATGGAAGTTAATTGTCCCCTGTTTTGAAGGTAAACAAATGACTTTAAGAATGATTTTTGCGTACAAAATGTAAACCTTCAATGGCAGATGGTAACTTCGAGATAACAAGTAACAATTTTGTATTATTTGGATACTTCAGACCTGAAAAATACTATAAAGTTAGCAAAATTTTGAGATAAAAACTTCAAGATATCTGGAATAAAAGTAGTATAAATATATAGTAAAATTAACGGGACCGGCCATTCAACTTTGACATAACCGGAATTTAGACTAATCTGATTTTGACATACCGGTACATGTAACAAGATTTCACTGTATATTATACACAGGCACCAACACAGACATACATGTATATTATACACAGGCATTAACACAGACGTACATGTATATTATATACAGGCATCAACACAGACATACATGTATATTATACACAGCCATCAACACAGACGTACATGTATATTATATACAGGCATCAACACAGACATAAATGTATATTATATACAGACATCAACACAGACGTACATGTATATTATATACAGACATCAACACAGACGTACATGTATATTATATACAGGCATCAACACAGACATACATGTATATTATACACAGCCATCAACACAGACGTACATGTATATTATATACAGGCATCAACACAGACATAAATGTATATTATATACATGTACAGGCATCAACACAGACATATACTACTCAAATTTGTTTAACATTCACTACTCCAATTGGTCTGATTGCTAAGTACTGTAAGTGACTGTTTGAAGAGGAGCCTTAAACTGTTAAGTCATTCATCCCTAAAGGCACATTTGGGCTGGTCTAAATCATTGATTTATAGAAGAGTTTATTGTCTCTCAGGGGTTGATGAGATAATATGTTCACATAATTTTGAATGTATGCTGCTTCTTAGCATGTATCCCCCAATAAGTGTGTTGAGGTAGCTTGTATTTACTTCACAAACCAAGAGTATAAGCTTCAATACACAAGTGAAAACATGCTGAACTTGTGTCTAAAATAATGAAGTCTGACCATCAAAATTTTTTTAGAAATGGTACCTTTTTCTTTGTTCATCTAGTAACACCCTGTTTCCTTGTTGAACTAAGGAATAGAATCTGAAAAAAAAAAGTTAATTATAATTTACATTTCTGCATGTATTCTGAAAGACAAATATATAGTCTCGAGGGAAATAGGACTTAAGACAAGTTGTCTAGGGTAAATAAATCGCCACGTCTCCCAGGAATCTGAGCAAAAAATTAATTACTATACCAACAAAGACTAAGCATCTTTAATTTTCAGATTTTTGCTGATCTGGTCAGCTTCAGAAAGGTGAAACATTGTCTGCTATGATCTGACATTATTGTTTATGTTTGTAATTGGGGAACAACTCAGAGAGTTGAATATCACAAATGGCAACTCTGTCTAAAACTCACACATGGGGAGTCATGACATGGAGACTTGAAGTTTTGTCGCCCTGGCACGTGACAGCTCTCAACTAATCCCTGACTGTGTGTAATCTATGTGATATAATAATTATGTTAATTTTAGGGTAAACGTGCATCAAGATTTACCTAATAAGTTATCACTATGTCCAATTACTGAATGCCCATTCTATATGCCAGGCTAATCAATTATCATTGGTAAGAATTCTTTTTGCATCCCACTTGATTCAGCATTAAACTATTCCATCAGGTTATTAGTACCACAAAGCTTATAAATATTAATTACATTATCTTAGTTTAATGATACAATATACACTTAAACCTTGATTAAACGAATAAAAGCCTCTTGCAGTAGTCTAGTGATAAAATTTGGACTCGGAACCAAAATTTACTGGTTGGATCCCCATGAACAGAAGATCATCTGTAGACTGGAACCCAGTAAGGGATAAAAACTAAGACTTGATCCTGAATAAGGGATCATATGTATCTAAGATTCTGAAAAAGAGTGATTCCCTTGTTCCTTTATCAAGTCCTCCACATGAGGAGCAGAAACAATTAAATGTTTTTCAGTTTCAGATATAAATCAAGGTCTTGTGTCCTCCACTGCATCACCAGTTCATCGTCATAGAAGAGGTAAAAGTTTAAGATACAGTGAATAAGTTTTGAAATTCAGAGAACCTGTCTTGAGGTACAGTGAACCTGTCTTGAGATATGGTGAACCTGTCTTGAGGTACAGTGAACCTGTCTTGAGATATGGTGAACCTGTCTTGAGGTACAGTGAACCTGTCTTGGGATACAATGAACCTGTCTTGTGATACAGTGAACCTGTCTTGAAGTACAGTGAACCTGCCTTGAGATATGGTGAACCTGTCTTGAGGTACAGTGAACCTGTCTTGGGATACAATGAACCTGTCTTGGGATACAATGAACCTGTCTTGAAGTACAGTGAACCTGCCTTGAGATACAGTGAACATGACTTGAGATACAATGAACCTAGCTGTCTTAAGATACTCAACCCTTTCTGCTCTGCTACTGAAATGTGATCTCTCAAGACATGTAGTCTCCCAAATGATTTTATTTGCAGTTAATTAATTAAGTGGATTTCAAAATGCAGTGTCAAAAGACAGGTGTTTTTTTCAAGACAGTAGTATCTCAAGTTAAGTTCAACTGTACTAAGTGTACATCTAAAATAACTGGCAATTGTGTCAATCTTTATAAGTGGAAAATGGGAAATCAAACAACATAAGGATTTAACATTTAAAGAGCTATACATGTAATAATGCTGTGCATAAAAATATAAAGTTTTAATTGCCATATAAACTTGGCCTGGTCCACTTTGAACTACTTGTACCAAGACATTTCCTTAATACCAACAAAAAATACTGTAAGGTTTAGATTCACAAGTCTCTACATCAACAAAACTATAGAGAATACACTTGTGACCTCTATGTATTTCACATAGAGACCTTGATTGGCTTGAAGACTTGGATCCATTTCTGGGATAATTCCAGACCAAGTCTGTGTTACACAACAAACCTTCAGTTTACCTTTAAAGTTTACCTGGGGTCAACTGCTACCTGAGAAACATCTGATGACATATGCTGGACACATAAATGAAGCACTTTGCCAACAACAGATTTTCTAACAGATGAATTGTACAGCTGTTTTGTGGCATTTTTAATCCATGAATGCCTCATTTTCAATTACATGCACTTAATTTGTGAGAATGGTAGGCCTACATCAACATAAGCAGATATGAAATTGCTTCAGATGTTCAAACAGTATTGTAAATTCCTCTGGTAGACAAATACTCTGTTTATCATATTCCTACAAAACACACATATGTAGGCCTACATCATACACTATCAGTAGAAATCCACAAGTGTCCAGATGTGTGTGTGTACTATCAAGTACAGACCACACACAAAAGAGAGAGGAAGTATATGCATTTTCCCCTAAATAGACCATAGATCTTGTCCTAAAATATGGTGCTTCAAAATGTTAGGTCTTAGGGACCCTTTAGATAGTCCATATAGTCCCTGAATGTAAACAACCTGCATTAACAATGTCCCACAAAATGTGTTAATTTACTTTATCATGTCTGCACTATAGATATGACTACATTTGAATGCAATACTAACATGCCCACGAGCATTTATTATTCTCTTAATGCACCCCCATGCATTAAATATTCTCGTAATGCACCCCTGTTCAGAACTTCTCTATTTATATTGCAATCAATGAAAAGAAAAAAGAATTTGAGTGTCATTCGTTTCTGGTACATTTCATCGTCTGCATGCTGGTTCAGTGTCATCCAAATTAAATCAATAAACTGAACACAGTTCTCTTTGTGGGCCAAAATACTGGAATTAGAAAGTATGTTGTTATTGTTGTATCTTGTTATGTGTTATAATTTGTAATTAAGACACATGATAAAAAGTTCACAATTTGACCATTTTGATATCATACTCCTCAGCCCTCAGTCCCGATATCTGCCTGTGGGCCGAAGGCTTATAATAATCTCTATATAGCCATTGCAGTTAAGGAGTTATAGTAAATTAAAGTGTCTGTTTGCAGCATTTAAAGGAAACCAGACCCACTGCAATACTGTGTTCTAGGCCTATAACTTTTGTACAGTGTCTGTATTTCAGGATTTATTTTTAGTATAGCCTAATCTTTGTTGATATAGCCTATGTATGACCTTTGAAACATGTGGTCATTGGTCAGCATGACTTAGATTTACACCAATGATATTACAGATACATGATAAGTATCAGCAATTGATAGTGAAACTGATCAACTTGACCAAGGGCAAGGCCTCATACTAGACACACCGCCATAAAACATAGCGTACAACACTAGATCTCTAGCCTACAAAGTACAGTGACTGAGTGAGCTTTTGAGACTATCGTAACATAAATTTAACACTTCTATTTTGGGACCTAATATAGTCACAAAGTTCGATTAGCGAATATCAGAGACCTAATTAGATCTACACTGAATCGAGAATGCTTCCACGACAATGAACTCGTTCTTCAACATTGTCATTTGTGACGTATGGATGTCAGTATTGATGAAAACGGAGAGGGAGTCATTCCAGATAAGTATACACTGACTGCCGCGCGATAGATCTAGATCTACTAGTCCTACTGCACTGTCTGCCCAGTGACTGAGGAATGTTTTACAAACCCTACCTTGGGTCGGTGTCTCGTGTGTGTTGAAATGCTTTACTGCATATTTGATGTTTACATTTTATAAGGAGTGTCCTAAAATATAAACTCTTGCAAAACATGGTAGACGTCTCTGTTGTTCATTGGGCTAGCCAATAGCCTAGAGCAGATATATACTGTATATAAATAGTTTCTATAAATAAATGGGTGTACTCGTTTCCGTACAACAGTCAGGCGCGATGTTCTTCGGTATAGATCTACATGTAAAATTATATTATCAAAGAACTTCAGCATACATGTAAACTCTAAAGAATGTAGTAGAACGGATATTTTAAGAACTCACTAAAAACAGAAAACAAACATTAAATTACACACAGTAAGAAATTACTTTCTGATTTAACATTAGTCAAATGGTAAATAGTGAAAGTTGTCAGCATGGTGTGGGGTATCTCAGCATTAGCCTACCTACCAATGAACACATGACATGACACTGGACACACTTATATGACAATGGGCACAGTGATATGATGGCAATGAACCACATTGATATGACAATGAACTGATGATATGGCAATAAACACAATATGGCAATGAACAATGATATGGCAATAAACAATGATATAACAATGAACACAATAATATGACAATGAACAACATTGATATGACAATGAAAACAATGATATAATAATGAACACAATAATATGACGCTAAATACAATAATATGACAATGAACACAATGATATGACAATGAACAAAATGATATGACAATGAACACAATATGACAATGAAAACACTTTTATGACAATAAACACATGATATGACAATGAACACAATGTTACCACAATAAACCATATTAAAATGACAATGAATACAATGCTTGGCAATGGACACAATGATATGACAATGAACAATATATGACAATGAACACATTGATATGACAGTGGACCACATTAATATGACAATGAAACACATTGATATGAAAATGAACACAATTATATGACAATGAACCAAACTGATATGACAATGAACACACTGATATGACAGTAAACAATATTAATATGACAATGAACACATTGCTATGACAGTGGACCACATTGATATGAAAATGAACACAATTATATGACAATGAACCAAACTGATATGACAATGAACACACTGATATGACAGTAAACAATATTAATATGACAATGAACACAATGATATGACAATGAGTAAAATTAATATGACTATCAATGCAATGATATAACAATGAACCACATTCAGATGAACACAATGGTATGTCAATGGACACAATGATATGACATTGAACAGAATGATATGACAATGAACCACATACAAATGTCAATGAATACAATATGACAATGAACACAATGATATCTATATGGCAATTGATACTATATGACAATGAATGCAATGGTATAACAATGAACTTCATTGATATGACAATGAACATAATATGACAAGAGCACAATGACATGGCAATGAACACAATGGTATGACAATGAACACAATATGTGAATGAACACATTGATATGACAATGGATCACATTAATATGACAATGAAACACATTGATATGAAAATGAACACAATTATATGACAATGAACACAATGATATGACAATTAAATAATTGATATGACAATAAAAACATTGATATGAAAATAAACATAATGATATGGCAAAGAACACAATGATATAACAATGAACACAATGACATGACAATGAACCACACATTGATATGACAATGAACAAAATGATATGACAATGAAACAATATGACAATGAAAACACTTTTATGACAATAAACACATGATATGACAATGAACACAATGTTACCACAATAAACCATATTAAAATGACAATGAATACAATGCTTGGCAATGGACACAATGATATGACAATGAACAATATATGACAATGAACACATTGATATGACAGTGGACCACATTAATATGACAATGAAAACACATTGATATGAAAATGAACACAATTATATGACAATGAACCAAATGATATGACAATGAACACACACTGATATGACAGTAAACAATATTAATATGACAATGAACACATTGCTATGACAGTGGACCACATTGATATGAAAATGAACACAATTATATGACAATGAACCAAACTGATATGACAATGAACACATGATATGACAGTAAACAATATTAATATGACAATGAACACAATGATATGACAATGAGTAAAATTAATATGACTATCAATGCAATGATATAACAATGAACCACATTCAGATGAACACAATGGTATGTCAATGGACACAATGATATGACATTGAACAGAATGATATGACAATGAACCACATACAATGGTATAACAATGAACTTCATTGATATGACAATGAACATAATATGACAAGAGCACAATGACATGGCAATGAACACAATGGTATGACAATGAACACAATATGTGAATGAACACATTGATATGACAATGGATCACATTAATATGACAATGAAACACATTGATATGAAAATGAACACAATTATATGACAATGAACACAATGATATGACAATTAAATAGATTGATATGACAATAAAAACATTGATATGAAAATAAACATAATGATATGGCAAAGAACACAATGATATAACAATGAACACAATGACATGACAATGAACCACATTGATATGACAATGAACAAAATGATATGACAATGAACACAATATGACAATGAAAACACTTTTATGACAATAAACACATGATATGACAATGAACACAATGTTACCACAATAAACCATATTAAAATGACAATGAATACAATGCTTGGCAATGGACACAATGATATGACAATGAACAATATATGACAATGAACACATTGATATGACAGTGGACCACATTAATATGACAATGAAACACATTGATATGAAAATGAACACAATTATATGACAATGAACCAAACTATGACAATGAACACACTGATATGACAGTAAACAATATTAATATGACAATGAACACATTGCTATAACAGTGGACCACATGAACAATTATATGACAATGAACCAAACTGATATGACAATGAACACACTGATATGACAGTAAACAATATTAATATGACAATGAACACAATGATATGACAATGAGTAAAATTAATATGACTATCAATGCAATGATATAACAATGAACCACATTCAGATGAACACAATGGTATGTCAATGGACACAATGATATGACATTGAACAGAATGATATGACAATGAACCACATACAAATGTCAATGAATACAATATGACAATGAACACAATGATATCTATATGGCAATTGATACTATATGACAATGAATGCAATGGTATAACAATGAACTTCATTGATATGACAAGAGCACAATGACATGGCAATGAACACAATGGTATGACAATGAACACAATATGTGAATGAACACATTGATATGACAATGGATCACATTAATATGACAATGAAACACATTGATATGAAAATGAACACAATTATATGACAATGAACACAATGATATGACAATTAAATAGATTGATATGACAATAAAAACATTGATATGAAAATAAACATAATGATATGGCAAAGAACACAATGATATAACAATGAACACAATGACATGACAATGAACCACATTGATATGACAATGAACATGATATGACAAAGAACCACATTAAGGAACATAATATGACAATGATCACAATGACATGGCAATGAACACATTGATATAAAAATGAACACAGTGAACACAATGATATGACAATGAACACAGTATGACAATGAATACAATGATATGATGACGAACCATAATGATATGGCAATGGAACACATTGACATGACAATGAACACAATGATATGACATAGAATACAATGATATGACAATGAACACAATGATATGATGATGATCACAATGATATGACAATTAACACTATGACAATAAAGAACATTGATATAATAATGAACACAATATGACAAAGAACACAATGATATGATGATAATGAACACATATACATGTATATGACAATAAAACAATGATATGACAATGCACACAATGATATAACAATAATCACATGATATGACAATGAGTGCAATGTTATGACATTAAAACACAATTATATGACAATGAACACAATATTATGACCATGAACACAATGATATGACAATGAACCATATTGATATGACAAGGAAAACAATATGTCAATGAATACAATGATATGACAATGAACCACAATGATATGGCAATGAACCACAATGATATGGCAATGAAACACATCGATACGACAGTGAACACAATGATTTGAAAATGAACCACATTAATATGACAATGAACACAATGATATAACAATGAACACAATGATATGACATTTGAGCACAATGGTATGACAATGAACCACATTCAAATGACAATGAATATGAATACAATATGACAATGAACACACTGATATGACAATGAACACAATGATATGACAGTGAACACAATGATATGATGACAAATAATAATATTTATATGAGAATTAATACAATATAACAATGAATACAATGATATGACATGAATCTTCATTGATATGACAATGAACATATTATGACAATGAAAACAATGAACATGGCATTATGAACATAATTATATGAGAATTAACACAATGATATGATAATGGATCACATTAATATGACAATGAAACACATTGATATGAAAATGAACACATTTACATGACAATGAACAGAATTATCTGTCATATTAACCACATTGATACGAAAATGAAACATATTATGACAATGATATGACAATGAACACAATGATATGACAATGAACATAATATGACAATGAACACAATGACATGACAATGAACACATTGCTATGAAAATGAACACAATATTATCACAGTGTATACAATATGACAATTAACCACAATTATATAACAATGAACACTATGACAATGAACACAATCATATGACAATAAACACATGGTATGACAATGAACACAATGATATAACAATGAACACAATGATATGACAATGAACAAAATTGATAATACAATCGTTGGAATGGTATGACAATGAACACAATGATATGACATTGAGCACAATGATATGACATTGAGCACAATGATATGAGAATGAACCACATTCAAATGACAATGAATACAATATGAAAATGAACACAATGATATGACAATGAACACAATGATATAACAGTCACCACAATGATATGATGACAATGAACAATATCTATATGACAATTAATACTATATGACAATGAATACAATGATATGACAATGAACTTCATTGATATGACAATGAACACAATGACATGACAATGAACACATTGCTATGAAAATGAACACAATATTATTACAGTGTACACAATGATATGACAAAGAACCACAATGATATGACAATGAACACTATGAAAATGAACACAATCATATGACAATAAACACATAGTATGACAATGAACACAATGATATATAACAATGAACACAATCATACGACAATCAACAAAATTGATATTACAATCATTGTAATGATATGACAATAAACCACATTCATATGACAATGAACACAATAATATGACATCGAACACAATGATATGACATTGAGCACAATGATATGAGAATGAACCACATTCAAATGACAATGAATACAATATGAAAATGAACACAATGATATAACAATGAACACAATAATATGACAATGAACACAATGATATGACAGTGAACACAATGATATATGATGACAATGAACAAATATCTATATGACAAATAATACTATATGACAATGAATACAATGATATGACAATGAACTTCACTGATATGACAATGAACATAATATGACAATGAGCACAATGACATGGCAATGAACATAATGATATGAGAATGAACAATATTTATATGAGAATTAATACAATATCACAATGAATACAATGATATGACAATGAACTTCATTGATATGACAATGGACATGATATGACAATGAGCACAATGATATGACAGTGGACACAATGATATGATGACAATGAATAATATTCATATGAGAATTAATACAATATCACAATGAATACAAAGATATGACAATGAACTTCATTGATATGACAATGAACATATTATGACAATGAGAACAATGACATGGCAATGAACATAATCATATGGGAATGAACACAATGATATGACAATAAACACAATATGTGAAAAAACACATTGATATGATAATGGATCACATTATATGACAATGAAACACATTGATATGAAAATGAATACAATTTCATGACAATGAACACAATTATCTGTCATATTAACCACATTGATATGAAAATGAAAACACATTATGATATTGATATGACAATGAACACAATGATATGACAATAAACCACATTGATATGACAATGAACACTGATATGACAATAAACCACAGTGATATGACAATTAACACAATGATATGACAATAAACCACATTGATATGACAATGAACACAATATGACAATAAACCACATTGATATGACAATGAACACAATATGACAATAAACCACATTGATATGATAATGAACATAATATGACAATGAACACAATGTCATGATGTGGCAGTGAACACAATGATATCTATATGACAATCAATACTATATGACAATGAATGCAATGGTATAACAATGAACTTCATTGATATGACAATGAACATAATATGACAAGAGCACAATGACATGGCAATGAACACAATGGTATGACAATGAACACAATATGTGAATGAACACATTGATATGACAATGGATCACATTAATATGACAATGAAACACATTGATATGAAAATGAACACAATGATATGACAATTAAATAGATTGATATGACAATAAAAACATTGATATGAAAATAAACATAATGATATGGCAAAGAACACAATGATATAACAATGAACACAATGACATGACAATGAACTACATTGATATGACAAAGAACATGATATGACAAAGAACCACATTAAGGAACATAATATGACAATGATCACAATGACATGGCAATGAACACATTGATATAAAAATGAACACAGTGAACACAATGATATGACAATGAACACAGTATGACAATGAATACAATGATATGATGATGAACCATAATGATATGGCAATGGAACACATTGACATGACAATGAACACAATGATATGACATAGAATACAATGATATGACAATGAACACAATGATATGATGATGATCACAATGATATGACAATTAACACTATGACAATAAAGAACATTAATATAATGACAATGAACACAATATGACAAAGAACACAATGATATGATGATAATGAACACATATACATGTATATGACAATAAAACAATGATATGACAATGCACACAATGATATAACAATAATCACATGATATGACAATGAGTGCAATGTTATGACATTAAAACACAATTATATGACAATGAACACAATATTATGACCATGAACACAATGATATGACAATGAACCATATTGATATGACAAGGAAAACAATATGTCAATGAATACAATGATATGACAATGAACCACAATGATATGGCAATGAAACACATCGATACGACAGTGAACACAATGATTTGAAAATGAACCACATTAATATGACAATGAACACAATGATATAACAATGAACACAATGATATGACATTTGAGCACAATGGTATGACAATGAACACATTCAAATGACAATGAATATGAATACAATATGACAATGAACACACTGATATGACAATGAACACAATGATATGACAGTGAACACAATGATATGATGACAAATAATAATATTTATATGAGAATTAATACAATATAACAATGAATACAATGATATGACATGAACTTCATTGATATGACAATGAACATATTATGACAATGAAAACAATGACATGGCTATGAACATAATTATATGAGAATTAACACAATGATATGATAATGGATCACATTAATATGACAATGAAACACATTGATATGAAAATGAACACATTTACATGACAATGAACAGAATTATCTGTCATATTAACCACATTGATACGAAAATGAAACATATTATGACAATGAACATAATATGACAATGAACACAATGACATGACAATGAACACATTGCTATGAAAATGAACACAATATTATCACAGTGTATACAATATGACAATTAACCACAATTATATAACAATGAACACTATGACAATGAACACAATCATATGACAATAAACACATGGTATGACAATGAACAAAATTGATAATACAATCGTTGGAATGGTATGACAATGAACACAATGATATGACATTGAGCACAATGATATGACATTGAGCACAATGATATGAGAATGAACCACATTCAAATGACAATGAATACAATATGAAAATGAACACAATGATATGACAATGAACACAATGATATAACAGTCACCACAATGATATGATGACAATGAACAATATCTATATGACAATTAATACTATATGACAATGAATACAATGATATGACAATGAACTTCATTGATATGACAATGAACACAATGACATGACAATGAACACATTGCTATGAAAATGAACACAATATTATTACAGTGTACACAATGATATGACAAAGAACCACAATGATATGACAATGAACACTATGAAAATGAACACAATCATATGACAATAAACACATAGTATGACAATGAACACAATGATATAACAATGAACACAATCATACGACAATCAACAAAATTGATATTACAATCATTGTAATGATATGACAATAAACCACATTCATATGACAATGAACACAATAATATGACATCGAACACAATGATATGACATTGAGCACAATGATATGAAAATGAACCACATTCAAATGACAATGAATACAATATGAAAATGAACACAATGATATGACAATGAACACAATAATATGACAATGAACACAATGATATGACAGTGAACACAATGATATGATGACAATGAACAATATCTATATGACAAATAATACTATATGACAATGAATACAATGATATGACAATGAACTTCACTGATATGACAATGAACATAATATGACAATGAGCACAATGACATGGCAATGAACATAATGATATGAGAATGAACAATATTTATATGAGAATTAATACAATATCACAATGAATACAATGATATGACAATGAACTTCATTGATATGACAATAGACATGATATGACAATGAGCACAATGATATGACAGTGGACACAATGATATGATGACAATGAATAATATTCATATGAGAATTAATACAATAACACAATGAATACAAAGATATGACAATGAACTTCATTGATATGACAATGAACATATTATGACAATGAGAACAATGACATGGCAATGAACATAATCATATGGGAATGAACACAATGATATGACAATAAACACAATATGTGAAAAAACACATTGATATGATAATGGATCACATTAATATGACAATGAAACACATTGATATGAAAATGAATACAATTTCATGACAATGAACACAATTATCTGTCATATTAACCACATTGATATGAAAATGAAACACATTATGATATTGATATGACAATGAACACAATGATATGACAATAAACCACATTGATATGACAATGAACACTGATATGACAATAAACCACATTGATATGACAATTAACACAATGATATGACAATAAACCACATTGATATGACAATGAACACAATATGACAATAAACCACATTGATATGACAATGAACACAATATGACAATAAACCACATTGATATGATAATGAACATAATATGACAATGAACACAATGCCATGATGTGGCAGTGAACACAATGATATCTATATGACAATCAATACTATATGACAATGAATACAGTGATATGACAATGAACTTCATTGATATGACAATGAACATTATATGACAATGAGCACAATGGCATAGCAATGAACATAATGATATGAGAATGAACACAATGGTATTACAATGAAATCAATATGTGAATGAACACATTGATATGACAATGGATCACATTAATATGACAATGAAACGCATTGATATGAAAATGAACAAAATTATATGACAATGAACACAATGATATGACAATCAACCAGATTGCTATGACAATGAAACACATTGATATAAAGATAAACATAATGATATGGCAATGAACATAATGATATGGCGATGAACCACATTCATATGACAATGAACACAATGATATAACAATGAACACAATGATATGACATTGAGCACAATGATATAACAATGAACCACATTCAAATGATAATGAATACAATGTGACAATGACACAATAATATGACAATGAACATGATGATATTACAATGACCACAATGATATGACAATGAACACAATGATATGACAGTAAACACAATGATCTGATGACAATGAACAATATTCATATGAGAATGAATACTATATGACAATGAATAAATGATATGACAATGAACTTCACTGATAAGACAATGAACATAATATCACAATGAGCACAATGACATGGCAATGAACATAATGATATGAGAATGAACAGAATGATATGACAATGAACACAATATGTGATTGAACACATTGATATGACAATTGATCACATTAATATGAGAATGAAACACATTGATATGAAAATGAACATAATTATATGACAATGAACACAATGATATGACAATTAACCAGATTGATATGACAATGAAACACATTGATATGAAAATGAGCATAATGATATGGCAAAGAACACAATGATATAACAATGAACACAATGGCATGACAATGAACCACATTGATATGACAATGAACATGATATGACAAAGAACCACATTGATATGATAATGAACATATTATGACAATGAAAACAATGACATGGCTATGAACATAATTATATGAGAATGAACACAATGATATGACAATGGATCACATTAATATGACAATGAAACACATTGATATGAAAATGAACACATTTACATGACAATGAACAGAATTATCTGTCATATTAACCACATTGATACGAAAATGAAACATATTATGACAATGATATGACAATGAACACAATGATATGACAATGAACATAATATGACAATGAACACAATGACATGACAATGAACACATTGCTATGAAAATGAACACAAATATTATCACAGTGTATACAATATGACAATTAACCACCATTATATAACAATGAACACTATGACAATGAACACAATCATATGACAATAAACACATGGTATGACAATGAACACAATGATATAACAATGAACACAATGATATGACAATGAACAAAATTGATAATACAATCGTTGGAATGATATGACAATGAACACAATGATATGAGAATGAACCACATTCAAATGACAATGAATACAATGATATGACAATGAACACAATGATATAACAGTCACCACAATGATATGATGACAATGAACAATATCTATATGACAATTAATACTATATGACAATGAATACAATGATATGACAATGAATACAATGATATGACAATGAACTTCATTGATATGACAATGAACACAATGACATGACAATGAACACATTGCCATGAAAATGAACACAATATTATTACAGAGTACACAATGATATGACAAAGAACCACAATGATATGACAATTAACACTATGAAAATGAACACACTCATATGACAATAAACACATAGTATGACAATGAACACAATGATATAACAATGAACACAATCATACGACAATCAACAAAATTGATATTACAATCATTGTAATGATATGACAATAAACCACATTCATATGACAATGAACACAATAATATGACATCGAACACAATGATATGACATTGAGCACAATGATATGAGAATGAACCACATTCAAATGACAATGAATACAATATGAAAATGAACACAATGATATGACAATGAACACAATAATATGACAATGAACACAATGATATGACAGTGAACACAATGATATGATGACAATGAACAATATCTATATGACAAATAATACTATATGACAATGAATACAATGATATGACAATGAACATAATATGACAATGAGCACAATGATACGAGAATGAACAATATTTATATGAGAATTGATACAATATCACAATGAATACAATGATATGACAATGAACTTCATTGATATGACAATGGACATGATGATATTACATTGACCACAATGATATGACAATGAACACAATGATATGACAGTGAACACAATGATCTGATGACAATGAACAATATTCATATGAGAATGAATACTATATGACAATGAATACAATGATATGACAATGAACTTCATTGATATGACAATGGACATGATATGACAATGAGCACAATGATATGACAGTGGACACAATGATATGATGACAATGAATAATATTCATATGAGAATTAATACAAGATCACAATGAATACAAAGATATGACAATGAACTTCATTGATATGACAACGAACATATTATGACAATGAGAACAATGACATGGCAATGAACATAATCATATGGGAATGAACACAATGATATGACAATAAACACAATATGTGATAAAACACATTGATATGATAATGGATCACATTAATATGACAATGAAACACATTGATATGAAAATGAATACAATTTCATGACAATGAACACAATTATTTGTCATATTAACCACATTAATATGAAAATGAAACACATTATGATATTGATATGACAATGAACACAATGATATGACAATAAACCACATTGATATGACAATGAACACTGATATGACAATAAACCACATTGATATGACAATTAACACAATGATATGACAATAAACCACATTGATATGACAATGAACACAATATGACAATAAACCACAATGAGATGACAATGAACACAATATGACAATAAACCACATTGATATGATAATGAACATAATATGACAATAAACACAATGCCATGATGTGGCAGTGAACACAATGATATCTATATGACAATCAATACTATATGACAATGAATACAATGATATGACAATGAACTTCATTGATATGACAATGAACATTATATGACAATGAGCACAATGGCATAGCAATGAACATAATGATATGAGAATGAACACAATGGTATTACAATGAAATCAATATGTGAATGAACACATTGATATGACAATGGATCACATTAATATGACAATGAAACACATTGATATGAAAATGAACAAAATTATATGACAATGAACACAATGATATGACAATCAACCAGATTGCTATGACAATGAAACACATTGATATGAAAATGAGCATAATGATATGGCAAAGAACACAATGATATAACAATGAACACAATGACATGACAATGAACCACATTGATATGACAATGAACATGATATGACAAAGAACCACATTGATATGATAAGGAACATAATATGACAATGATCACAATGACATGGCAATGAACACATTGATATATAGAAATGAACACAGTGAACACAATGATATGACAATGAATCACATTCATATGACAATGAACACAGTATGACAATGAATACAATGATATGATGATGAACCATAATGATATGGCAATGGAACACATTGACATGGCAATGAACACAATGATATGACATAGAATACAATGATATGACAATGAACACAATGATATGATGATGATCACAATGATATGACAATTAACACTATGACAATAAAGAACATTGATATAATGACAATGAACACAATGATATGACAATAAAACAATGATATGACAATGCACACAATGATATGACAATGAACACAATTATATAACAATAATCACATGATATGACAATGAGCGCAATGTTATGACATTAAAACACAATTATATGACAATGAACACAATATTATGACCATGAACACAATGATATGACAATGAACTATATTGATATGACAAGGAAAACAATATGTCAATGAATACAATGATATGACAATGAACCACAATGATATGGCAATGAACCACAATGATATGGCAATGAAACACATCGATACGACAGTGAACACAATGATTTGAAAATGAACCACATTGACATGATAATGAACACAGTATGACAAGAACACAATTATATAACAATAAATACATATGACATTGAGCACAATGTTATGACAATAAAACACATTGATATGACAATGAATACAATTATATGACAATGAGCACAATGAACACATCAACACAATGGTATGACAATGAACACAATATGACAACAAACAATTGATATGGTATTTAACACATGATATGACAATGAACCACATTGATATGACAATGATACCACTTTGACAATAGAAAGATACCATACTGAAATGATAATGAATAAAATGAACCACACTGATTCAACAATGAACCATAATGATATTACCATGAACTACAATGGTTCTACATTGACCCACAATGACACTACAATGACCCACAATGATACTACAATGACCCACAATGATACTACAATGATATAACAATGATACTACAATGATATAACAATGATACTACAATGACCCACAATGATACTACAATGACCCACAATGATACTACAATGACCCACAATGATACTACAATGATATAACAATGACACTACAATGACCCACAATGATACTACAATGACCCACAATGATACTACAATGATATAACAATGACACTACAATGACCCACAATGATACTACAATGACCCACAATGATACTACAATGATATAACAATGACACTACAATGACCCACAATGATACTACAATGACCCACAATGATACTACAATGATATAACAATGACACTACAATGACCCACAATGATACTACAATGACCCACAATGATACTACAATGACCCACAATGATACTACAATGATATAACAATGATACTACAATGACCCACAATGATACTACAATGATATAACAATGATACTACAATGACCCACAATGATACTACAATGATATAACAATGATACTACAATGACCCACAATGATACTACAATGATATAACAATGATACTACAATGACCCACAATGATACTACAATGACCCACAATGATACTACAATGATATAACAATGATACTACAATGACCCACAATGACACTACAATGACCCACAATGATACTACAATGATATAACAATGATACTACAATGATATAACAATGATACTACAATGATATAACAATGATACTACAATGACCCACAATGATACTACAATGATATAACAACGATACTACAATGATATAACAATGATACTACAATGACCCACAATGACACTACAATGACCCACAATGATACTACAATGATATAACAATGATACTACAATGATATAACAATGATACTACAATGACCCACAATGATACTACAATGACCCACAATGACACTACAATGACCCACAATGACACTACAATGACCCACAATGATACTACAATGATATAACAATGATACTACAATGACCCACAATGACACTACAATGACCCACAATGACACTACAATGACCCACAATGATACTACAATGATATAACAATGATACTACAATGACCCACAATGACACTACAATGACCCACAATGACACTACAATGACCCACAATGATACTACAATGATATAACAATGATACTACAATGATATAACAATGATACTACAATGATATAACAATAAACCCCAATATACTACAGTGAACCACAATGATACTATTATGATATAACAATGAACCAGAATGATACTACAATGATATAACAATGAACCACAATGATTCTACCGTGAACCACAATGATACTACAGTAAACCACAATGATTCTACCGTTAACCACAATGATACTACAATATACCACAATGATACTACAATGACACTACAATGATACTATAGTGAACCACAATGATACTACAATATACCACAATGATACTACAGTGAATCACAATGATTCTACCGTGAACCACAATGATACTACAATATACCACAATGACACTACAATGATACTATAGTGAACCACAATGATACTACAATATACCACAATGATACTACAGTGAACCACAATGATTCTACCGTGAACCACAATGATACTACAATATACCACAATGATACTACAATGACACTACAATGATACTATAGTGAACCACAATGATACTACAATATACCACAATGACACTACAATGATACTATAGTGAACCACAATGATACTACAATATTCCATAATGATACTATAGTGAACCAGAAGGATACAACAGTGAACCACAATGATACTAGTGAATTGCAATGATACAACAGTGAACCAGAAGGATACAACAGTGAACCACAATGATACTAGTGATCCACAATGATACTAGTGAACCATAGTGATACTTCAGTGAACCAGAATGATACTACAGTGAACCATGATGATACTAGTGAACCATAGTGATACTTCAGTGAACCACAATGATATTAGTGAACCACAATGATACTAGTGAACCATAGTACATTCATGCCTTCTTTTGTTTCAATCCATTCAGTGGTTCTTTAGAGGAAGTTGAAAATCTAAAATGTTGACAGATGGACGACAGACTAAAGGGATGGTAATAGTGAGAGGAACTTGAACAAGTATTATTGAACTTGTTTTAAGTACCAGTGAAATATAAAAGATATATCACATATGTTAATGCAATATTACAGGAGAAAGTCATTACAACTGTTGGTAGGGGTCATGATAAGTTTTTACAGCAGTTTAAACGATTTATATATGACTCAAACCTGCATGATGGCATCATTAGAGTGTGATTACTGTTTGTTCAAAGAAGTAAACCACACATGAAGACTTCCTACATGTATAACTCTGGAAAATATACATTTCAGCCGTAATTGAACTAATCAAAGATCTTATTACTGGAAATATAAAGCAACATATCAAATTTAACAAAATTTGAAGAAAATAAAATAACAATGATACTATAGTGAACCAGAAGGATACAACAGTGAACCACAATGATACTAGTGAATTGCAATGATACAACAGTGAACCAGAAGGATACAACAGTGAACCACAATGATACTAGTGATTCACAATGATACTAGTGAACCATAGTGATACTTCAGTGAACCAGAACCACAATGATACTAGTGAACCATAGTGATACTTCAGTGAACCACAATGATATTAGTGAACCACAATGATACTGATGAACCATAGTGATACTTCAGTGAACCACAATGATATTAGTGAACCACAATGATACTAGTGAACCATAGTGATACTTCAGTGAACCAGAATGATACTACAGTGAACCACAATGATATTACAGTGAGCCACAAGGATACTACAGTGAACCAAAATGATACTACAGTGAATCACAATGATACTATAGTGAACCACAATGATACTAGTGCACCAGTGATACTACAGTGAGCCACAAGGATACTACAGTGAACCAAAATGATACTACAGTGAACCATAATGATACTACAGTGAACCATAATGATACTATAGTGAACCACAATGAAACTAGAGTGAACCACAATGATACAATATACCACAATGATACTTCAGTGAACCACAAGGATACTACAGTGAACCACAATGATACTAAAGTGAATCACAATGATACTATAGAGAACCACAATGATACTAGTGCACCAGTGATACCTCAGTGAACCACAATGATACTATAGTGAACCACAATGATACTAGTGAACCACAATGATACTACAGCGAGCCACAGTGATAGTATAGTGAACCATAATGATACTAGTGAACCACAATGATACTACAGGGAACCATAATGATATTACAATGTACCACAATGATACTATAGTGAATCACAATGATACTACAATGATACTAGTGAACCACAATGATACTACAATGATACTACCGTGAACCACAATGATACTACAATGATACTAGTGAATCACAATGATACTACAATGAAGCACAATGATAGTAGTGAGCCACAATTATACTAGTGAACCATAGTGATAATTCAGTGAACCAGAATGATACTACAGTGAACCACAATGATACTAGTGAACCACAATGATACAACAGTGAACCAGAAGGATACAACAGTGAACCACAATGATACTAATGAACCAAAATGATACAACAGTGAACCAGAATGATACTACAGTGAACCACAATGATACTACAGTGAACCAGAAGGATACAACAGTGAACCACAATGATACTAATGAACCAAAATGATACAACAGTGAACCAGAAGGATACAACAGTGAACCACAATGATACTAATGAACCAAAATGATACAACAGTGAACCAGAATGATACTACAGTGAGCCACAAGGATACTACAGTGAACCAAAATGATACTACAGTGAACCATAATGATACTATAGTGAACCACAATGAAACTAGAGTGAACCACAATGATACAATATACCACAATGATACTTCAGTGAACCACAAGGATACTACAGTGAACCACAATGATACTAAAGTGAATCACAATGATACTATAGAGAACCACAATGATACTAGTGCACCAGTGATACCTCAGTGAACCACAATGATACTATAGTGAACCACAATGATACTAGTGAACCACAATGATACTACAGTGAGCCACAGTGATAGTATAGTGAACCATAATGATACTAGTGAACCACAATGATACTACAGGGAACCATAATGATATTACAATGTACCACAATGATACTATAGTGAATCACAATGATACTACAATGATACTAGTGAACCACAATGATACTACAATGATACTACCATGAACCACAATGATACTACAATGATACTAGTGAATCACAATGATACTACAATGAAGCACAATGATAGTAGTGAGCCACAATTATACTAGTGAACCATAGTGATAATTCAGTGAACCAGAATGATACTACAGTGAACCACAATGATACTAGTGAACCCACAATGATACTAATGAACCAAAATGATACAACAGTGAACCAGAATGATACTACAGTGAACCACAATGATACTACAGTGAACCATAATGATACTACAGTGAACCAGAAGGATACAACAGTGAACCACAATGATACTAATGAACCAGAAGGATACAACAGTGAACCACAATGATACTAATGAACCAAAATGATACAACAGTGAACCACAATGATACTACAGTGAGCCACAAGGATACTACAGTGAACCAAAATGATACTACAGTTAAACATAATGATACTACAGTGAACCATAATGATACTATAGTGAACCACAATGAAACTAGAGTGAACCACAATGATACAATATACCACAATGATACTTCAGTGAACCACAAGGATACTACAGTGAACCACAATGATACTAGTGAATCACAATGATACTATAGTGAACCACAATGATACTAGTGCACCAGTGATACTTCAGTGAACCAGAATATTAGTGTACCACAATGATACTAGTGAACCACAATGATACTACAGTGAACCACAATGATACTAGTGCACAAGTGATACTTCAGTGAACCACAATGATACTAGTGAACCACAATGATACTACAGTGAACCACAATGATACTACAGTGAACCACAATCAATTTAGTGAACCACAATGATACTACAGTGAACCATAATGATACTATAGTGAACCACAATGATACTACAATGATACTAGTGAATCACAATGATACTACAATGAAGCACAATGATAGTACAGTGAACCACGATGAAATGATACTATAAATATTGAACATGTGTGTATTTCCCATATGGTCCTACTGGTATTTAACTTAAGGGGAAGAAGGACACCTGGTCACGTGACCAGAATGTCAATACAGTAATCTTATGTGAATATCCCAAATATACCCACGAATGTGCCAGATTATTAATTAATCTAATATATACATTCATAGTTAATAAGTATGCAAAAATAAAGAAAGTTTTTTTGTACACCCCAGGGTACCCTTCTTCCCCTTAACCCAGCTGTTGGCCATCTTCATCTTGAATGACATGTTGGCACCAAAGTAATGATACTTGGTCAGTACCTTGTACAGTACATTCATGCCTTCTTTTGTTTCAATCCATTCAGTGGTTCTTTAGAGGAAGTTGAAAATCTAAAATGTTGACAGATGGACGACAGACTAAAGGGATGGTAATAGTGAGAGGAACTTGAACAAGTATTATTGAACTTGTTTTAAGTACCAGTGAAATATAAAAGATATATCACATATGTTAGTGCAATATTACAGGAGAAAGTCATTACAACTGCTGGTAGGGGTCATGATAAGTTTTTACAGCAGTTTAAACGGTTTATATATGACTCAAACCTGCATGATGGCATCATTAGAGTGTGATTACTGTTTGTTCAAAGAAGTAAACCACACATGAAGACTTCCTACATGTATAACTCTGGAAAATATACATTTCAGCCGTAATTGAACTAATCAAAGATCTTATTACTGGAAATATAAAGCAACATATCAAATTTAACAAAATTTGAAGAAAAAAAAATAACATCTCTGAGCATAAAAAAACCCAGGAATAGTTACAACACAAACTGATAAAGCCCTGAAGTATAGGTCTACTGAGATAAATTTGCATGTGTTTACAAACACAACCAGTCTTACTTGAATCATAAGAGGGATGACTGGTAAGTTTTCGGCACAAACATATTACTGTAAATTGGGATACATGTATTTTGGCCAATTTAGCCACTCTATTAAAATGGCCAAAATTAAACTGTCCAAAATCTTTATACGTTCAATGGCTGGAAAATCTGGATCTTTTTATAATTACATTCATGACTTTATGTCTTAGGCATTACATTCTCAAATCACGGCTGGTTTATCTATACTTGGTTTACTATCTACTAAGGGGAATAGCAGGATATCCCATTGATACTTGCTCAGAGAAGTCTAGATGATTTATATCCTTTTCCCAGTTGAAATCATTGTGAAAAACTGCAAGTCACATAGATATTTTCTGTAACCATACTTATAATGCTGTTGGAATTATCTATTAGCTGATCATTAAATACAAATGGCCAAAAAATAATTCTTCATTTTATGACCAAAGTGGCCAAATTTTAGCGACGCCAAAATATCTCAATTTACAGTAGAACTACAGTAATGTAGGCTATGAAGTCATGTTTTATCTGTACACCCTATATTTGGAAAATAGACAGTATTATTTTGGTTTCTGACAGGGCCCTGATGCGCCACTTTACCTTGGTAGACCTATAGTTAGCATCTCTTCTGACTCATAACAATGAAAAAAGATAATGCATTGGTTATAATAGTTTATTTGACTATTGATAAATAATACAATTCAATATATATGAATGATAAAACTCAACAGACAGAAAACAAATATCATTCTTTAACATAACTTTCCAGTCATAGAAAACAGGTCAAATTGTTTAAGTTCAATGCAATGCAACACACTTTAAAAGTATTAACAAAGAGCAGATAACTCTATAATAACAGCAACAACAATACATCCCTAATGCAGATCTATGAATCAGATAAAAAGACTGCACGTCTTTAATGTGCGGATTTCATATAAATTCAGTTCTTTAATATAAAATAGGACAGTTGAAATGATCTGGAGAGACCATAATGATCAAGTAGATGACATGTTTAAAAAAAAAAAACCCATGTGGGACCTTCAATTGCAGTTAAGTCTCAAACTCAACATTATTTCATGATTTTACTTTAACCTTGTTTACGAAATTTCTGGATGTTCTGAATCCAAGATGCTAACAAGAAAACATTGAACAACATTTCTCTTTAAAATTTTCATTATTTTCTCAATTGAATACATAGAATATAGTACCTATAATCTGTGTATGTATGTTAATAATTTTGATATTTCTAAGGAGGCATTCATATGAAAAATATCTGATATATCTATGACAGCTGGTATTCAAGATACAGAAATATATTCATTATATATTCTTATATGTACATTTTAATCCAAAATTATATAAATTGTGTTGAGCTTGAGATTAAGTAATCAAATCATAATCATATTAAGATAAGAGACTGTTATCCAGATACAATAAAGAGCTACTTCAAGTTGTGACTTCCCGATATCATACTTAACTCTGGTTTAAGTTAAGTACGATATTTAATTAACAGTGTTTAAAAAGATACCTGTTACAGTTTTTATCTTTATAAACTCTGTAAGTTAAGTAAAGAGATTTAGACTAAAACAAGCACTCATTATGGCACCTGTATGAAAACTTTGTTCCTTCAAGATAATTTAGTATTTACATAGATTGTGTTACATATGTCTCTATTATCTTAAATAATTATATTCTTGACCACTTACAGTAAAAGTTAAACATATTGTCTTGTATCCTGATTATATACACTGTAATGATCATCCTCATTATTATTTCATTTTTTATTAGTGTTATCATTACATCATCATTATTCATGTTATCATTGTTTTGTAGAAAGGACAGCATATCCATACACTTGTTATCCTTTGTATTGTTACACAGTAAGTAAACAAAATGGCACATTATTTTATTAGTACAGTATATCTATAAATACATCTGAAACTGATATCTCTACCTACACAATATACAGTGTGTCATACAAATATATGAACTCCTCAAAATTCACTGAATATCTATAACAATACATTAAAAGATTAACTTGTCATTTTAAAAAGAGTTAGTGCATGTTTGGCCAGGTATTTGTAATTTTGAACCTGTAATTAAGGGTTAATATGTGAGTGTTTTACAAAAACTGACAGGGTATCGCCGATTCCTCTGTCAGAAATGAAGTTTCACTGTGAAGCGGATATTTCTGACAGGGGAATTGCCTATACCCTGCCAGTTTTTGTAAAACACTCACATGGTAACCCTATTCTAATGCCTGCACATTTAAATCAGCATTTAAATGACAGTAATGACATGAAACGTTGACTTATGCTGGCTCCTACCTTTATCTATGGCCAAATTACATGTACTTTGTAAAGTTTGTTGAGTATATTGATGCACTTAAAAATAGAATCTAGTTACTGATTTATCATATGAATTTGTAAGTTTCGATACCGATTTAGTGATGCGATATAGTTTTTGTGTTTTGTTTTTTAAACAAGGAACTCTAAATAGTGAAAAATGTTTCGACATGTATTGTATTACAAAATATGTAAATAGTAAAGTTCAGCAAGTGCATCAAAGTCGGTCAGCAGAACTTTGTGTGACGTCATATATAAAAACTAGCAGTGAATCATGAATCCCCTGTGAGTTTTCATTATCATCGTTTAAACACGAAGCAAGCAGAGTGCATTAGAATCTTGTTTCTAAGTCAATATGAACATTGATTTATCGCTGTTTAAGTTGTGAGTAAATTTTTGTTAGTGACACATTGTATAAATATCTATTAATCTTAAATGAATCTGATTATTATAAAAAAACCTTAACTGCTATTTCTCATGGTTCATTGTTTCTTATAGTGTTCTCAGCTTGTGTTAGTTTAAGATTCCTTTCATCTGAAATGTCTCTCAATGACATTCAATTCTACGGTATTTTGATATATGTGAAAATTTGGTAAAAGATGTAAATAGGTAAAAAATACTTTAATATGTACCAAATAACTATGAGACATTTAGAATACTTGTTTCTATGTAACTCAGGGTTCATGTATTTATACATGTGAATATCTTATTGAGAATTATAGAATGTCCTGTGTTAATGTGTGAGTCTAAGTTTTATACTGTCTGTGAGTACAAGTGTTTTTGTTTACATACCAACCTGAAATTGACATGTGACTGAACACTTTTTGGATTTGTACTCAAGGACGTCATACCTAAATTAACAAAAGAAATTGAACTGACCGCATCCCTCATTCCCAGGTTTAACATTTGAACTAGAAAGACATAAATTTTGTAAAAGTCACATACTCAAAATCCCATATTTAAAACCGTATCTGTTTGGAAAGAAATTATTATTTACTTATAAATTATGTAAATTTAATAGTCTATCGTTTTTGTCAATTTCGTCTTTTTAAGTTGTTTTATATTGTCTCGTCTTGATTTAGTTTTATTTTATGTTTTAGGTCATCGTTTGTACCATCAAGTTGATATACAAAAAGAATTAATAAACTAAGATCGAACAGTATATATGATCTAAGTGTTTTGTGTGTGATATTAGATCTAGACGATCTACCAATATTATCACATTTCTGTGCTCCGCCTACAATCAAAAATACATGAGCTAACCACGGGTCACATCTATTTTAACAACAGAGTATTAACATATTTGATTGGCCAGGGCTTGGCACCATAAAACTTAATAATTACTTAAGTCTAAAAATTTTACTCAAGATTGGCAAATTCTGAAATCTGATTGGCCGAGCTAGGCAAGTTGAGAATATACTTCAGTAAATTCCAAGATTTATGGTAATGGACCCAGATCCATCCAATGGTGCCCCTTAAATCAACGAGAACATTAGTATGAGATGAAGGAAGAATACGGTTCGCATTGAACTGTCTGCAAATAAAAAATGGAAACCTTATAAAGAATACTTTAAAGAAAAGTAATGGTAAATTATTTATTTTATCTACCAAGGATCTATGAAATCTATTTTGCCCTGTGAATTAATGAGAATCAAGCATGTATTCTAGAGAAATCACACACACACACACACACACACACACACACATATGTTATCTTTTTTGTTTGAATTTGACAAATTTTATATTCTCATCGAATGAAATTACAGTCATGGGATTCAGCCACATTGACCAATTGTCAGAAAAAACAAACAACAACCAAACGTTTCCCTCTCTAAAAGCAAAACATTTTAAAAGCATGTGCACCAGATTTATATGAAGCAACTTTTACAATGCTAATGAATTACTGATTTACAATACTAAACTAATCAAAGCCAGGGACAGATAGAAGCATATCATTTCACCAAAGTGCCCTTCCTATATGTCACCAAAGTGCCCTATATGTCACCAAGGTGCCACTCCTATCTATCACCAAAGTGCCCTTCCTATTTGTCAACATAATCCTCCTCCTATATACAGAACTTACAGGTACTGAATACCATACTCACAAGAAATCGGTTTAAAGGGAAGATATTTAGAATATGAATAGGGCCCAGTTACCATAGTTACTGAGAAATCAGTTTTAGAGAACATTTTTAAAATATTCAGAAGATTACGTAGATACACACCTGCATAACAAGGTATGACAATCACAGTCAGTAACTTTAGTCACCCAAGTGACATTCAAAAACTTTAAAAGACTAAACATTATGTTGCCATGTAAGTGATATTGCAATTTTTTTTAACAGAATACTGTCATTTAAATGTGAGATTTGATGAAGTTGATGAGTCCATTTGTAGATGCGTCATGACTTGATACTTTATCTTTGCCCGCAAGTTCTGGCTGTATCACTTTAGCAAGCTGTTTACCAAGTTCAACACTGTAAATAGGAGTATTTGAAATATAATGAGTTAAAAAATTTAAACATCTTACATTCAAAACATTGTTTAAAGAAGGTTCCCATATATAAGGATTTAAAACCCTAAAACTCTACACATTGTTTATACATGTTATAGAAGATTCCCATATATGAGAATTTAAACCTCTAAAACTCAACACATTGTTTATACATGTTATAGAAGATTCCCATATTGGGCAATTATGCCTAACAAACACATCTTTCAGCATCAAACTAAAATACAATATACATAATATTAAGTGACATAAGGAAATGAGACAGTCTAGAATTTTTCAACTTTAAAAGCAAAAGCTTAATTCTGCTGATGTTAAAATAATCCAAACCTCTGACAGTGATCAATATAAGTTGATATTGTCTCTGACGGCTCTAATAGTGTACAACTTCTGTCAAGGAAGATTTTGAACATGCAAAAATGAAATTTGTAAAACTACTGTTGTAACACTAGACTGTTACTGTGATAGAAATTTTGTTATATTTTTACAAAGGTTCAAAGCAAATACATCTAATACTTTTCTCTCTGGTTTGAACAGATGGATGCTGAATTAAGTCACTATTCAAAAATGTTTTGCTTGATAATTACTCACCCCCACTGGTCATAGGAGTTGATGTCCCATATCATGCCTTGAACAAATATTTTATGTTCATACATGGCTGAAAGAGAAAAGGACGACAAGGAATTTTCTGTATCAATTGATAATGATATAAATATAATACTTGTGATTGAGGACTGTTAAATATTTTTTGTTGTATTTATCACTGTACAATTTACAGCAAGAGACTGAAAAGTCCTATAAATGATCTAAGTTAATGTACTATAAATGATCTAAGTTAATGTACTATAAATGATCTAAGTTAATGTCCTATAAATGATCTAAGTTAATGTCCTATAAATGATCTAAGTTAATGTACTATAAATGATCTAAGTTAATGTACTATAAATTTAATGTACTATAAATGATCTAAGTTAATGTACTATAAATGATCTAAGTTAATGTACTATAAATGATCTAAGTTAATGTACTATAAATGATCTAAGTTAATGTACTATAAATGATCTAAGTTAATGTACTATAAATGATCTAAGTTAATGTACTATAAATAAATGATCTAAGTTAATGTACTATAAATGATCTAAGTTAATGTACTATAAATGATCTAAGTTAATGTACTATAAATGATCTAAGTTAATGTACTATAAATGATCTAATGTACTATAAATGATCTAAGTTAATGTACTATAAATGATCTAAGTTAATGTACTATAATGATCTAAGTTAATGTACTATAAATGATTTAAGTTCATGTACTATAAATGATCTAAGTTAATGTACTATGTACAAATAGCCTAATCAGAAGTTATAAAATTGTGTAAGTCATGTGTTTCTATTTCCAGGAAAGTTGAAAATGTTCAAAAGTTTATGCACTAAGAAAACTCGCTATATAGATAAGATAGATGAAATATTTACAGACAGATTATACAGAAAAATGGCCAGCAAATGTAAATTCATTTGGCCTACAGATAGCAGGATGAAAACTGCTTCTCTGAGGAAAGTTGGTGGAAGAAGGTATTGTATGTAGCAGTTATCTATATGAACAACCATACCTATAAGTACTCCTAGCATAAATGGTGTCAATTTCTGGAATAATATAGAGTTACTGGGTTTGTTTCCCTGGAAAACCTGCAAAACAAAAGTATAGACATAGTATAAGATTCAGTTAGTGTTTATCATTGTTTTACTTCCCATCAAAAACATTTTGTTAACATACATGTATATGAAAACATCACCTACCATACATGTAAATAAAGTGCTACAAAGTTTGACCTGTGTTATAGACTGATGTCAATTCAGTCATGGTTCTATATAACAAACCATGTCTATCCTGACATAGGACCTCAGTTTCAAGTCTCATCTGAAAGAATTTAGACAAATCTTATGCCAAGTGTTTGAAAAAGGAACAGTTACTTTGATAACAAAAGTCATGACACAAAACCTTATAAGAATTCTGATATTGTTTTCCAAGTCATAGCCCAGACCTTGATCGGATTCCTGATTGTGAGTCATAGCTCAAAAACTGATCAGATTCCTGATTGTGAGTCAAAGTCCAGACCCTGATCAGATTCCCGATTGTGAGTCAAAGTCCAGACCCTGATCAGATTCCTGATTGTGAGTCAAAGTCCAGACCCTGATCAGATTCCTGATTGTGAGTCAAAGTCCAGACCCTGATCAGATTCCTGATTGTCAGTCAAAGTCCAGACCCTGATCAGATTGATGATTGTGAGTCAAAGTCCAGACCCTGATCAGATTGATGATTGTCAGTCAAAGTCCAGACCCTGATCAGATTCCTGATTGTCAGTCAAAGTCCAGACCCTGATCAGATTGATGATTGTGAGTCAAAGTCCAGACCCTGATCAGATTGATGATTGTCAGTCAAAGTCCAGACCCTGATCGGATTGATGATTGTCAGTCAAAGTCCAGACCCTGATCAGATTGATGATTGTCAGTCAAAGTCCAGACCCTGATCAGATTGATGATTGTCAGTCAAAGTCCAGACCCTGATCAGATTCCTGATTGTGAGTCAAAGTCCAGACCCTGATCAGATTGATGATTGTGAGTCAAAGTCCAGACCCTGATCAGATTGATGATTGTGAGTCAAAGTCCAGACCCTGATCAGATTCCTGATTGTGAGTCAAAGTCCAGACCCTGATCAGATTGATGATTGTCAGTCAAAGTCCAGACCCTGATCAGATTGATGATTGTCAGTCAAAGTCCAGACCCTGATCAGATTGATGATTGTCAGTCAAAGTCCAGACCCTGATCAGATTGATGATTGTCAGTCAAAGTCCAGACCCTGATCAGATTCCTGATTGTGAGTCAAAGTCCAGACCCTGATCAGATTGATGATTTGTGAGTCAAAGTCCAGACCCTGATCAGATTGATGATTGTCAGTCAAAGTCCAGACCCCTGATCAGTCCAGACCCTGATCAGATGATTGTCAGTCAAAGTCCAGACCCTGATCAGATTGATGATTGTGAGTCAAAGTCCAGACCCTGATCAGATTGATGATTGTCAGTCAAAGTCCAGAGTCAAAGTCCAGACCCTGATCAGATTCCTGATTGTCAGTCAAAGTCAAAGTCCAGACCCTGATCAGATTGATGATTGTCAGTCAAAGTCCAGACCCTGATCAGATTCCTGATTGTCAGTCAAAGTCCAGACCCTGATCAAATTCCTGATTGTGAGTGAAAGCCCATACCCTGATCAGACTCCTGATCGTGAGTGAAAGCCCAGACCCTGATCAGATTTCTAATTGTAAGTCACAGCTCAGACCCTGTCCATGAGTCATGGCCAAAATTCTGATCAGATTCCGGATTGTGAGTCAAAGCCCAGACCCTGAGCAGATTCCTGATTGTGAGTCACACAACAGACCCTAATCAGGGGCAAGTTTCACTAAAGGTCATAGCTCTATGTGTAGTGAGTTTCACAAAAGGTCGTAACTTCATTCCTACGTGTAAACTTAACTCTAAGTCTACCTCTGCCCAAGAGTACTAATAGTGTCACATGTAATTTGGGAAATGCATATGTCTGTAATTTTTGATAAAACAGAAGTCGTGTATTGGCTTAATTTATGTTACTTGTTGTCACTATGCCCTATAGTTATGATTCTTGTACATATGAACCTGGCCTAGATATTGAATTTCCTGATGATTAGAAACACTCATTGACAACAATAAACTGGCACAAGCGGATCTGTAAGAAATAAAAATATGACCTAAATCCAATGTGCACTATTTAGATAATTTAGAGTTATTGTCAAAATACTCAGGTGCACATTTTTAAAAATAGACCTACGATTGATATTTCAAATTATTTCATTCCGCTGGAAATAGTACAAGTTTCGTAATTGCCAAAAATACGCTGTACAATACAAACATCCTGCAGAACAAATATCTACAAAATTCGAGATACATCAATTAAGGATTGTTTTTTAATTTTTTGGAATGCATCAAGTATAAATGCAATGGATAATGCCAAAACATTCTTCGTGCTGCACATTGAATTTTTTTCCATATCCATTGCATTTATACTTGATGCATTCCAAAAAATGAAAAACAACCCTTATATTTATATATATAACCATTTTTTTGTGAATCTGTGGTCAGCTGGTTACGAAATTCATTTTATGTAATTGGCTTTGCAAAAGGAGTTTTTTCATATGACGTAACAGCTAAACAGCTGTGTGAGACGAGAAGTACATAGTTCCCCTTTTTGTCCGGAAATACTAAATGGAATTAAGGTTTATTTTCTTATTTTCATATCATTTTGAAAGAAACTAGTGATATGGAAAATTTTGAATAAGTGTCAGTTTTGTATTTAAGTTATTTTAGAATATTCGTCTGCTTGGTAACCGGAAGGTTAAATATGTCAGTAGAGAATTGAAAATGCAAATGGCCGCTCCCATGCGTATGCTGTGTAATGTATTTACAATGAATTTGTGCTTGAATTCTAATATATCATTAATGGGATATACTATAGAAACTTTGAGTGTGACTCACAAGAAGTGAGACAGCTAATATCATTCATGACAACTGAAAGTAGCCATTTTATTTGACATTTTTTTACCAATCAGCTGGGAACCATGATGACTGATTGGTATGTAACTTACGTAAGTAGGCCTATTTCACACAACCTGATTTCACACGATTCGGGTGACAAATTGTTTCTAATAGGAATATCCAATGAAAGCAAACAAATTGACTTGTTTATCAAGAGATGCTTGACAAAGTTGCACTAGGCCTTACTCTCTTTTTTCTGTTTTAACTATGAAGTGAACATCCATTTCTGTGCCAGACTGTGGCCTGTGGTTCTGGTCATAACATCATAACATGACCTACATATTTCACGATATGGGCCTGTAGGCTGTACAATGTGCTACAGATGTAGTTTCGTGTTTCCGATTTCTTTCTGTGATTTTTATTTGTTTTGTGGTAGGCCTAATGTATGGCTTTTAAGATTAAATATATAAGAAATAAACATGTGATATTCTATTCTTTATTGATTCGTTCATGTATTCTTACGCTGAAAAGTAAAGCAGTTAATACTCGGGGCACGCGACTGCATTTACAGAATATACAATATATCGCTCTAAATACTTGCAATGAAGGGAATTGCAGTCAGTATGTAAATATTAGGTATTATAAAATAGCAGGCCTTTTTATGCATCATGCTCTCAAACCTTTATTTACCGGTTTTCCGGGGGGAGGGGGTTTACCAAAAAGTGAGACCATTTTATGTCACAAGTTAAACATTGAACAATTTTTCGAATTCTTATATTATTTTCAGGTGTGGATCCATTAAAGTGTTGGGGGGGGGGGGGGGGGCACAAGAGGCTGTATGTGTGAAAATGGTGCATTTGTTGTGTGTAAAGAATTGAATATCATCCATGATTAAGTTTTGCTTACTTTAGCTGACAATACAAGATACTTGGAAATTTTACTTACAAATAAATTTTCATATTCATATATGCTGAGAAAGCAAAAAAGAAAATTTCTTAACCGATATATAGGGCAAACAGAGAGAAACTGAAATAAAACAAGTCATAGTCAAAAGCCATAAAACCCTCTGAGACATACAGACAAAACCAGGGTGAATCCAATATTTCAAGTTAGAGGGAAGGAATCATGTTTTGTAATCTTCTGGACGCTTACTCCAGCCCGAATACTGAAAAATATTGTGCAGTTCATTAAGAGTTTTTCTTTACCGTATATACATCTACACGTGAGTGTCAAAGGGGGGGATGGTTGTTGGCCTACACCCTAGAATCCCATTTGTATCAATGAATGTTTATTACACAATATTATAATTAGATCTTGTCTGTAATGTTTCCACAATGTAGCATTTACTATTTTTTCGACTGCTGTTAGGATAGCAGATCAACATATTAGATCTAGATTTATTATTTTGACTGATGCTTGATAGGCATAAGCCAAAACTTCAAATTTTGTTACTGTTTACTTATTATTTTTTTTATATATAGAGCAGCTGTATGTCTGTCATTGTTTCATTTTAAGCTTATAGTTTAGCCTATTCAGACAACACTCAACAATATGAAAATAGATAACACACATGCCCGATTTCCGTTATTTCATAATCTCATCACAGAAGAGTTCCTACATTCCCAAACGTAGCTACATAATAGGTTTACATGTAAGTGTACATTTAAGTGCAGAGTTATGACTTTTAGTGAAATTGACATCACCCACATGTAAATAAAATTGTAACTTGAGTTATGTCTAAAGTTACAACTAAGTTTACCGGCAAAGTTATGACCTTTTGTGAAACTGGCCCCAGATTCTTGATTTTGAGTCATAGCTGGCCAAAACACTTATTAGATTCCTGTTTATGAATCACAGCTCAGACCCTAATCAGATTCCTGTTTGTAAGTCATAGCTCAGGCCCTGATCAAATTCCTGATTGTGAGTCACAGCTCAAACCCCGATCAGATTACTAACTGTGAGTCACAGCTCAAACCCTGAACAGACTCCTGTTTGTAAGTCATAGCTCAGGCCCTGATCAGATTACTAATTGTGAGTCACAGCTCAAAGCCTGAACAGACTCCTGTTTGTAAGTCATAGCTCAGGCCCTGATCAGACTCCTGTTTGTGAGTCATACCTCAGGCCCTGATCAGATTACCAACTGTGAGTCACAGCTCAAACCCTGATCAGATTACCAACTGTGAGTCACAGCTCAAACCCAAATCAGACTCATGTTTGTAAGTCATAGCTCAGGCCCTGATCAGATTACTAATTGTGAGTCACAGCTCAAACCCTGGCCAGACTTCTGTTTGTGAGTCACAGCTCAAACCCTGATCAGACTCCTGTTTGTAAGTCATAGCTCAGGCCCTGATCAGACTACTAATTGTGAGTCACAACTCAAACCCTGATCAGACTACTAATTTTGAGTCACAGCTCAAACCCTGATCAGACTCCTGTTTGTAAGTCATAGCTCAGGATCTGATCAGATTACTAATTATGAGTCACAGCTCAAACCCTGATCAGACTCCCGTTTGTAAGTCATAGTTCAGGCCCTGATCAGACCACTAATTGTGAGTCACAGCTCAAACCCTGATCAGACTCCTGTTTGTAAGTCATAGCTAAGGCCCTGATCAGACTCCTGATTGTCAAACCACATGTACTTCTAGAAAAAAGTATTATACATGTAATGAATACTGAGGAATTGGTACCAGCTTTATTTCATCTTATACATTGTTATTAGATAGAGCCTGTCTATTTATTTTTTATCATATAAATTGTACCTACCTTTTTTGTGTGTGTATGGTTTTTATGACTAATAAAATATAAACAACTGTTATCATAATCATGATAATGTTCTTGTAATTATAAACCAGATTTATTTACCTTATGAGGAAGTATGGATTCTATATTTTGTTCACTCATTCCAGAGGCGACAAGTTCAGCTTTAGCTTCCATGTTAGTTTTACCTTTCATCAATGCTTCAGTTTGGGCAAGAAAATTAGCTGCTAAAATCTGAAAGTGAAATTAACATTATTATAGAAATGAAACAAGTCATTTTTGATTAACACTTTGCCCTTTGAAGTAAATCATTTTTAAAAACTTTAAGTCCCATAACTATTTGAATCTTGACCACAATCAAACTTGGCCTAGATCTTGTCCACAATCAAACTCACCCTAGTTCCTGTCCACAATCAAAGTTGGCCTAGATCTTGTCCACAATCAAACTCACCCTAGTTCCTGTCCACAATCAAAGTTGGCCTAGATCTTGTCCACAATCAAACTCACCCTAGTTCCTGTCCACAATCAAACCTGGCCTAGATCTTGTCCACAATCAAACTCACCCTAGTTCCTGTCCACAATCAAACCTGGCCTAGATCTTGTCCACAATCAAACTTGGCCTAGATCTTGTCCACAATCAAACCTGGCCTAGATCTTGTCCACAATCAAACCTGGCCTAGATCTTGTCCACAATCAAACCTGGCCTAGATCTTGTCCACAATCAAACTCACCCTAGTTCCTATCCACAATCAAACTTGGCCTAGATCTTGTCCACAATCAAACTCACCCTAGTTCCTGTCCACAATCAAACTTGGCCTAGATCTTGTCCACAATCAAACTCACCCTTAATTATGATGTCAAGTATTCAGAAACAGATTTTTTTCACCAGTTTTCAGTACTGTGGTGTCATATGATTTTGCACATAACATTATATTGCCCACCTATGTTCCCATCCATCTCAACACAATCAAACAGATGGAAATCTTGCTTAAAAGGTACTGCATTTTTATATACCATTTCTGGTAGAAAGTTGACTTGCATTAACCATGTTTACATACGACGAAAAGTTCAGTCAAATATTTTTACCATAAAAATATCCTTCCCTTTTGTAATCATTCAAATGAATTCAAAATTGAATAATGTGTAACAGTATGGACTACATACACTTAATTGTGTCAAATTATGGGCTTTTGGTTCTTTATATTGTTTTAAAACTAATAGCAGTTCATCTCATCTAGTAAATATATATGTGTAATCCATAATGGCCCCCTAATGGGTGGCATTCTATTTATCTGTCAGCCAAATGCCATCTGTATTGACAAAAAATATACTCTGACAAGCGTTCATTCATTAAGAATACCCACACACATATCAAAATGTGAAAGAGCACTTTTATGAATATATAGCTAAAAATAGACTTACCTCATGATGTACTCCATTTTGTATAGGATTATGTGTTTTGATTGGCATCATGAAGTCACAGGGAATCATTTTTGTACCTTAAATTAAAAAAAAAGAAAAGATTCAGACCTAATTTTATGTGAAATCTAAATTCTCATTTGAAATCGTTACACTCGAATACAGCATTTGTACCTTTAGGCATATTATATATAAGGCATATCTTGGTGATTTGGATTGTTGTTTTGCATTCCCTTGGATAAGCTTTATTTATATGTAAACATTACAAGCTATACTAAATCATGTAGATAGAGTGTCACAAATTTGACTTGTACTATGGCATTCTGTAAATGCAGTGAGGTTTCTTCAGTGTACCATTCAGGGAAATGGGTCTTGTTTCAAAGCAATATAAGCTGTCATAATTGTGATTTTTCTCCCATGACATATAGACCAGAATAGGATAAAATGTGTGTTCAAATATATCATCAAACATATGAAACGTTGTAAAAGATCTTTTTGAAGTAATTTGTTTTATTAGAATTTAAGTTTCCCCGTACCTTAAAAAATGGCTTGGTGTATCAGCAATCTTGGCCCCTGACACAATCATCGTATGTTAAAGTCAGTCGATTTAATGAGTTTTGTATTTACTTTTAAAATACAGAACATGATTTCTATTGGAAAGTACATGTATTATGTAAAATACGTGCTTCTCAATGCTATTTTAAATACCTGAAGCAAATCTGATGAATATATGAATAAAAATATCAAACTTTTCATATCTTTAATGTTACCCTGAAATGAATGCTGACATTGCCAAAATCAAATCAATGTAACTGTAATAACTATGCATACCTCATGTTTTACAATCATGCCGCCATTTCCAGTAGAGTTGGGCAGTTCATATGTGTCAAGAATTATAAAACAGAGAATGCGATGGGATGAATTAAAAATGGGTCAAGATCACCTGATGTACCCGGCACGTGGACAATTTCAGAAATGAATGTTTTAAAACAACAGAAAACACCAACTTTGGTTGATTTAGGTATGAAATGATGATGTACAAAAGTAAATGCAAAAGGTGATAAGAATAGAATAAATACTGCAAATAGCACATGCTTATTGGTCACTCGGTGATCTTCGTAAAAATTACTGAATGTTAATTTGCAATACTCAGACTTATGGCAGACAAAAAAACTTGATTTTGCGGGATACGTTTGGCAAGATTGTTGCAATTATATGCATGCATTTGCATTCCCCTACGACAGCTCATATTGCTTTAAGTCGCATAAAAAAGACTTGTGAATTTCACTTAATATACAGAGCCTCTGCAAAGAAACAGATAAAAATCTAGCTCTAACTAGTGACATCTTCATATACTGCAAGTTAAAAATTCTTGGTAGGATTACTATACAATGACTACAAAAACATATGATTGAACTGAATGAATTACACATTTTGGTGAGTGTAGTTTAGTGTCAGTAAAAAGAAAATGACTATATTATGTGAATTTAGAGCATATACAGGCGACTGACTGAATCTTCATATAATCTTATCAGGAGAAACAGCAAGATCTCATATTTGACCTGTTATTTGGACAAACCTTGATGAATCAGCTGATAAAAGGCATGTTGTCCATTAGTTCCAGGCTCTCCCCATATAATGGGCCCCGTCCGGTAGTCCACCTCTTGTCCATTCCTAGTAATGTACTTTCCGTTGCTCTCCATATCACCTTGTTGAAAGTATGCTGCAAATCTGTGCATGTACTATAGGCACACGTTCAGAAATCCATTATTTAAATATTGTAAGAAATGAAGATGAAGATGCAAACACCTATAAGATTATACTTTCAAATATTTGAACTGAAATTCTGACAAAATTCATGCATTGCATTACATCAATTTAACAGACAAAGTTTTTAAAATCAAAAGTGAAACTGGATGAAGTGTGATTCAAGCTATGTTTAATGGTCATACTTCTAAATTAAAAAAAAAAATCAGTCAGCTCTCTCAGCTTTCCTTCACAAATATTTTTTTCTTTCTTCAAAAAGTCTCATCTCCTCCATTTAAGAATAATATATCACCCCAACTTTCATTTTGAAGATTTAAATATGCATACGTACCTGGTCATATGGAAGTAATGCATGTGTTTCCGAATTGTAAAAATTGTTATACCAAACTCCTAACAAGGCTAATATCACTGGAATCTGTAATATACATCAAACATTATATCTACAACCATGATGTTTTTAAGTCAATACTACTGTATGGGATAATCTTTTTTCTCACATATATATTGTATATACCAAAAAAATACTCACCTGAAAATAAACCATAGAAAAATTATATATTAAACAAGAGGTCCAACAGGCCTAAACTATCATATGAGTGAACTCATACCCTTTTGGAATCCCTATGGTTACTTGCACCTTTTATGTATACAAACATTATGAGGCTTCATATGGTAGATAAATCCTGCCATGTTTGGTTTAAATTGAACCATTGATTCTTCAGAGTCAAATATGTCAAAAAGTTCATGGAAAAAAATGACATTTTCTTTTTACTTAGATATTTGTGACCTTGACCTTTGACCCCATGACCTTGAAACTTTTGTCACCATGATCCTTTCTGATATATCTTTGAATACAAAAAATAAATCAGTTTTGGGTTAAAAAGCAATTTGTATAAAACTATGCTATGTCATTCGAGGTGACCACTAAATGCTCGTTTATGAACATATTTTGTTTACCTTCACATACTTTGTAGATATTGACTTAACAATCAAAGCAAATGTGAAAATAATCTAATCATTAGTGCATAAAAAAAGATTTTAGAAGACCCTTAGGACACTAAGAGAATAGTTCTTGCCAAGTATGGCAAAATGGAACAACTGATTCTTCAGAGGAAGTTAAAAATGGCAAAGTGATCATGAAAAACTTGTATTTTCAGTTGACTTAGGTGCCTATGACCTTGCGCTTCAATCCCATGACCTTGGAACTTTGTCGCTATAATTCTTACTAACAACTGTCTAATACAACTTAGTATACAAAAATCAGTTTGACAGTTAGTCACCTGTCCATCACTATATAGATTCCATTAGCTTGAGTACGTATACACTGTGGGTCACCAGTGCTTTTAGTCAAGTGAGAAAATAAAGAGTTTAGAAACAATAAAAATTTCTTGTAGGTCAACTTTATCTGATTTGGCACGGTGTTTTGATAATGTTTTGATAAACTCCCTTTAGTGAGTGAAGATGTGTGTCTGTGCAGCAATTTATATCCCTGGACTGTGATGTAAATTTCCAAAAATATTTATATCGGAATATTTTGATGTATTTTAATACGAAAAACAAAAGTGACTAGATCAATTTGTTCCTAGGTCTCAGTGTAAACAATAAAAACTTAGCATGCAACTGTAATCAAAACTAGAACTATTAGTATTCTAGCATAGAATATTCACCTTATCAACTCAATGCATTCATCATGACTTAGGAGTGGAGGTAGGGATATGCTCAGACAGTAAAATTAGGTACAATGTTTAGTATTTCGTAGATTTGACAATCTTTAATACTGTAAATGGATGAATTTCAGCATTATGTTTATGAACAAAAAATACTTTTTATTTTTTAATCCTTAAATATCTAAATGGTATGATCTTTTCTATTGTTTATACCAGTCTATGATGGTCTGCAGGATGAAAGCTTGAAAGTCAGTTTGGTATTTCACATTTTCAACATCAGGCATTTGATTAAATCATCAATTGCTACTCAAAGTAATAAGATGTAAAATTGACAAAAATTCATTTAATTTTTTTTTATATCGGTTTGATTAATCTATATTTCTGAATATCTTGTATTATTTTAGATTATCAATAATCATTTTACACAGTCTATTTAATCATTGATATCTTTAAAATGTAGGTCTTAGATTTAGTCTTATTAAAACCTGTGGTAAACACATGTTGGACGTACACATGTAAAACCAGAGATGTCCCCAGTAAAGCTTAATGATGAAAATATTTATGAAGTTTTGCTTCAGAAATAAGACTAAAATTGATTTCTTTTATCAGATTAACAAAGACATAAAAAAAGTACTATGAAAATGGCATTCGCCACCAGTATTATTGGCAATGTGCTTGAATAACTTCTCATCGAGCATTAGGAAATTTTTTCATGATATTGGTTTCAACAGAGACATATATATCTTTTATATCTGAATGACATGTAAAATTTCCAAGTATAATTATTTCACGCAATATGTAACACATACATCTTAATTTCAGCAGTGATATACATGTATGGAGCCAAAGCCTGTTGGACTTTATACATCACTGGTTTTAGTAATTTCAAAAACTGAGGTAATCATATGTAAAATAAGGGACATCCATGGTAAACCTAAATGATAAAAAAAAATTCAGAAATGAGGTACTTATTCAAAATAAAACTGTTTTCAAATATAAAAACTTTGTAATAAACTACTGACACATGTCACCAATATTGCTGGTAACATGCTTAGAAAAAAACTATCACTATCTACTTGTCATCTAAAAGTACATTTGTTGTATAAAGATATTTTCATCATATCAAAGGTTTTAATGATTTCATATTTCTGAATTTCATGCATAATTTTGAATAAAGATTATTTCATGCCGTCTATTTTATCACCTACATATGTGACACATAGGTACCAGTTTCAGTCGTTGAAAAACCTGTGGTAAACAAGCATGATTGATGCATGCATGTAAAACCAGGAATGCTCTCTTAACACTGAATAATAAAAATTTGTAAAGTTTCTTGATATTAAAGGAAATATGACTAAAATGAGTTAATCTAGATCTATATATTGAAAATGAAATTTTATTTCAAATAGGCAAATTTCTGTAATGTAGAAAACTGATGTCAATGGCACACATCTTCAGTCATTGTTTGGTACGTGCACGTATGTGCTTAAAAAAAAATACTACCATATCCATAAAATACTCAAAACATGCAGATCTACTTCTCATCAAACAATATAAAGATATTACTCTCTATCACTGAATCCCCATACATCCTGACAGGTAATCTGCATACAAGCAGAGATCACCTGGAGGCAAGTTTCACACCTTTTCCAGAGGTGTGAAATTGTAAATTAGTTATAGATAACCCATCCACTTAATACCATGTGACCTACTGCCATATGGTAAAATTTCTTCCCCTTGAAATATGTATCTTTTTGTCCCTATGGGTCCTAGCGCCTTTTCTTTTGCAAACTTTATGTGGCTTTACATGGGGACAGTTTCTGCCAAGTTTGGGAGGACAAGACGTGTATGTTATAGACATCTAACACATGTATATCTCTTGCCGTAGGAACTTACATTTGATTCTAAAGGTGCTTTCAAAAAATGATTATCCATGAAATGACCACCATTCAGTAAATCTTCAAAGTTATCCATTCCTGAAACAAGAAGTTGTATATACCAAACATACAAGTAAATCTTCAAAGTTATCCATTCCTGAAACAAGAAGTTGTATATACCAAACATACAAGTAAATCTTCAAAGTTATCCATTCCTGAAACAAGAAGTTGAATAAACCAAACATACGAGTAAATCTTCAAAGTTATCCATTCCTGAAACAAGAAGTTGTATATACCAAACATACGAGTAAATCTTCATAGTTATCCATTCCTGAAACAAGAAGTTGAATAAACCAAACATACGAGTAAATCTTCATAGTTATCCATTCCTGAAACAAGAAGTTGAATATACCAAACATACAAGTAAATTTTCATAGTTGTATATATTAGTCATCCCGTACTACATGTTTTCTTTCTGATGCATTTTTGTAACTGTTTAGATTATATTCACCTGTATGTAATGTGTATAATACCTCAAATTTACTTTGCCTTTCTGTATCTATTTCTTGGTTTATGAGGGACTGACAAGTTACAAACCTGGATTTGTCATTGTAGCCTACTTGTAATTCAACCAATTCAACCAAACTACATTAAAACATTTATTGTAGTACTTTACTGTTATTTTTTTATACTTTTTTATGACCACTGATTACTGTATGTGTATTTAAATTAGCGCACTCAAATTTTAGCACTCCAAGGGGATATAAACTTATTAGTGCAATCTTAAATTCGCACAAGTAATGTCATGTATACAGAATGATAATAAGGATAAATTTTAGCACTGCCCTTGCATCAGCTCAGTATCTTGAGCGTGAAAGACGCTAATATCAAAAACTGCTAAAATAAGTACATGTACAGTAAATAAGAATAATGCAAGGCATGAAAAATTAATTCACAGAAAGATTCTTCCCTGCAGCAATACATGTAGTGAAAATGATGAATTAAATAAGATGTAAAAAAAAGGATTCAGTGAAAGTATATGCTTTTTTGTCCCTGAAATTGTCCCAGAAATCTACTGGATTTGTCCCTTAAAATGTCCCAGGTTTGCCTCTGAAAAATATGGCATGTTTGTTATCTTATTTCAAACATGAACTAACTTTACTTTATGTTTGCTGAATTTCTATTAAATGTAATAAATACAATGAGATCGAGTTACTATTATTTGAACACATCATCTTCGAGTCATGACTATGTATACTGAATATCATCATCCTATCTCAGATACAAAGAAATTTATGCTCTGGACAGTATAGCGGTAGCTTGTTTACTTCATAATTCGACTGCAAGGGAAGGTAACTCGAATATCGAGTGTCATAAACTGGTATCTGATTGTATGAACAAAGTGTTAAAGTCAGACAGGGACCACCTTACGAGTGTCACGCTTCCATGAGAGTTTGAAAAAATCAACATGTCGTGTATTTACACAGCAATTACCATCGTTAAAAATAATTATCAGTAGATGGGATATATAAACATAAAGCCTTTGTATTACCAATCTGTCAAAGAGTTTTATTTTAACAGAAACGATGAAGGTTAACATTAGAAATGTTTCCGGGCTAATGTTAGAAACAGATCTGGATTTTCCAGCCATCGAACATGAATCGATACTGCTACATATTTTGTACGGTTCAATTTTGGCCATTTTAATAGGGTGACCAATTTGTCTAGGCTTCAACAAATATACAAATTTACGATAGTGAGTTGTAAACAGGATATGGTATACAACAGGGATTAAAGACATGTCAAGAAGAAAACGACCACACATCAAAAATAGTAAACCTTGATATATTGCTAAACCTGTTATACCACCAAAGTTCAGGAAAGCAAAAGGTGGCGGTATATCAGCGGGTGAACTATATACCAATTATCATCATTCTATTTCAAATACTAAGGGAGTTATGCTGTGGACAGTATTTTTAACAAAGGGCAGTAACTCTGTAATAAAAGGGTCAATCCCTGTAACTTTTGTTTGTGAAATATTGTTTTTTTTTTTAATTTGGTATTCAGACAATATATCATAAGGATGATGCCAGAGTTGAGTTGCCCCGGACTCACCACCGTACATAAAAGTGCCGTTCTCTTAATATAAAAAGGGCACTACATAACTATTCATGCTAATCATTGCTAAGAGTAAGGTACCATTTTTAAACAACACAAAAAGACACCGACATCCATATTCTGACAAGAAAAAAAGGAGAGAAAGACAAACAAACAAACTCCAAAAAAAAGTATAGATTAGTGAGAATCACAAGTTGAAAAAGGACATAACCACTCACACCACCACACTTACATGTAGGTATTACATTCAATAGATTTTAGAAAGGTGTAAGAAAAAGACATTATTTACAAGTCATTATTTAGCCAACTCCATTTAAAAAAAAAAAAAAAACACTTTTAAAATTTGTCATATACAGGGTCGGAAATTAAGAAAAAATCCTCTGGAGCCAAACGGGCTCCTAAGTTTTAAATTCTGGGAGCCCAGATTTAAACTTAAGGGTCCGTCATATTACTTGAAAAAATTTTAACCAGTTTGTGACCTTAACATTTTTAACAACTTGCTCAGCCGGGCAAGTGCTATACTGATATTGTTCTTGCCCGCCATGAAAATTTGGTTGCCCACAAACAAACAAAATATTTGATTCAATTTTGTGTTTTACTAATTTATTGTTATTTTATTAAATATATGTAACTACTGTGTGTTCAAATTGATGCAAATTACAAACGTTTTCATTTTTTTAAAACAATATCTATCCATTTTAAGTATCTCATTAAAACTTTTATTCACAACAACTAATTTTCCTTTTATCATTCACCTACATTTAATTAAGATATTATAACTTTTATATAATGTATAGTATTACATATACATGTATCATAATTTTAACACATCCTGAATTTCAGTTCCGTTCAGTATCAGTTCATTTATTACACACACAGCCAACTTCCATTTTCTAAAATAAACTGCAAGAAACAACAATCAATACACAATGTGTTCTGTGACATTTTTGCCCACGAGGTAAAATCTAAAGAATTTACTTGTCAATAAAATAATTATTTTAATTTATAACTGGTTTTTAGCAATCCATTTAAACTACAAATAGACGGAAATGGATCACTTTCAAAACTATATAGCTTTTTGAAATGATGAATGCAGAATGGCTGTACGTCTACTTTCATTTTGATAAATGCGGACATTCCAACTTAACATGTCAAAATTTTATCTTCATCAGATTGAGAATTTTAAGGACCAAAATTGAGAAAAAGCAGATACTATATCCGACTAGAAATGGAAATTCAGTCGCCTCGGGCAAACGGGCAACCATTAATTTCTACCCCTGATATATATATATTTTTCTGTTTAAGCATATTTAATTATATATTGTTTTGCACCTTGAAAAGTTGGTATGCATTTCATCGATTTTTGTCTATATAAGTACTGTTTAACCAGGCAAATAATTACACATAATATTTTATTTTTATCAGAAATATTAAATGTTATTTCTATTTTACTTATACTGATATCAATATTTAAACAAGCTTGTAACCAGTTTTTTATATTACTCCATAGAGTAACAGAGTAGTTGCAGTCGATGAACAGATGGAAAATGGATTATGGAGAACTATTACAAAAAGTACACATATTGGAATCTTTTAGGCCAGTTTTGTGAAGAATTAAATTAGTACCTAGAATTCTATGAATTATTCTGTATTGAAATCATTTTAATATTATTTGAAAATTTATTCACATTTTTGTTAACGTTTTCCAACCATATAGCATTATCCCTTATCTGAAATTCTTCCTCCCATTTTACTTCACTTTTTGGTTTAGAATAAAATTTCCTGATGAACATATCATAAAAATCCCTTGATCCCTTTTGACTTTTAAAAAGAATTTTAATTTGTGATGGAAAATAAGGCTGATTTTTAAGAAAAGTTTCAAAATCAAAGATCCATCCTTTTTTTCTAATACATAGAATGATCCCATAATAATTTGTAAATGGTGGAAAGAAATTAAATCTGGCACAAAATTCATTATAACTCTGTAAATTTCAATTTTCATGTACCACATCATGAATATAAAAAATTCCCCTCTTCATCATAACATAAAACTTTCCCATCTATTAAAATTGCATTATTGTATCACATTGGTTCACAGAAAACACTGTTGGAGTCAATTACATTTCTAAGATTATAGTATGATAGGAAAACATCTTTCCTAAAATTATTGGTGAGTCTATTAGAAATATATTTAAGATATTCATTTCCAAAGTTTACAAACATCTTGAAATTTTTGGAGAGAGTATCAAAAAGTAACTTCTACCAGGAAATGCTATCATTTGCATGTAAAATTCATCTGATCCAAGTAATCTTTAAGCTTTTTTTAAATTAGTGAATTAATAAAAACAATACGTAATCCACCGTGTTTGTAATCTTGAATTATGGTCTTCCTAGAGATTCTTTCGTTTTTCTGTATCCACGTATATTTAAATAATAATTGTTCTAAATCTTTTATAATATTCTCATTCGGATTTGAAAGTGTAATAAAAAGATGTATTTACTAATAGTGAAATTGGTAGTAAAATTGTCTTAACTACAGTAATTCGACCATTTGTACTTAGCAAAAGCCTTGACCAAGATTTAATTAATTTTTTAATTTCTTTAATTTGGGGGAAAAAGCTTAGTTCTTCCATATCAACCAAATGAACTAAAAAATAAATAAATAATGGGGCAGTTTTTCAGATAATTGAATAATTCTGAAATTATGGGGTGGGAAATGGACTGGGATTCCCTAAAATATCTCCATACAACTTTGTCTTGTCATGGGTAACAAGAGAATATATGTTTTAGGGTTGGGAAGCTCAAATATTTTTGAGATACATGTAATTTAATATTTTGGAAATAAGGGGGTGTGACCCTGAGGATCCCCAAAATATCATCATCTTGTCATAAGGAATAAGAAAATATATGGTTTCGGGGTGGGGACCTCAACAGTTTTTGAGATAATTGAAGATTTCTGAAATAACGGGGTGGGGAATGACCCTGGGGATCCCCCAAAAAACACAATACAACACGTTTTGTTATGAGTAATAAAAATATATGGTTTAGGGAAGGGGATCTCAACTTTTTTTTTTAAATAATTGAATATTTATGTAATAAAGGGGTGGGGATGAGCCTGGGGACCCCAAAGTATCACCATTTAACTTGTCTTGTCATGATGAATAAGAAAATATATGTTTTAGGGGTGGGGATCTCAACTATTTTTCAGATATTTGAATAGTTCTGAAATAAGGGGTGGGGATGACTCCTGAGACCTCCAGAATTTTCCAATACAATTAGTCTTGCCATGAGAAATCACAACATATATGGTTGAGGGGTGGGGATTTCAACTACTTTTGAGATAATGGAAGATTTTTTGAAATGAGAGGGGTGGGGAATGACCCTTGGGATAAAGCCTTATATGGCAATGAGCCCCTTACATCATGTCATCCAAAAAATTATTTGGTTTGATGTACAGTGTAATGATTTTTATCAGTTAAAATGCAAGTAAAAATGTAATGTTTTATTTTCCTAAATGTTTCTATAGTAAACCCCACCCCAACCTCTAAATATAATCCTAAGACCCCCCTCAGGGTCAAGAATTTTGCAATTTTGGTAGAGGGCTACATGCTCTTTCTAACCAAGTATTCAGTTTTCCTGTAGGATGTGCAGAAGTTGAGAAAAAGATTTTTTAAGATTTGGTTATTTTTACTATATAGTAAATTTAGCCCCGCCCTAGGGGCAGAACCCATGCCCTCAGGGTCATGAATTTTGCAATTTCGTAGAGGGATTCATGCTTTTTCTAACCATGTATTCAGTTTTCCTGTAGGATGTGCAGGAGTTGAGAAAAAGATTTTTGAAGATTGGCTATTATTACTATATAATAAATTTAGCCCCACCCTAGGGGCAGAACCCATGCTCTCAGGGTCATGAATTTTTGCAATTTTGGTAGAGCAACTCTAGGACATTACAACAATATAAAGCATTTGTTTCAGTAACATACCCCAGTAGAGAAGAAGATTTTTTAAAATTACCCTATTGTTAATTGTTTTTACCCCCTCCATAGGGCCCTTGGGGTTGGGGACCATGGATTTTGCAATTTTCATGCCCTTTCAGGTATTGATGCTAGTGACCAAGTTTGGTTGGAATTGGCCCAGAGGTTCTTGAGAAGAAGCTGAAAATATGAAAAAGATAACAGATGACACACAAACAAAACACAATCGCAATATGTCACCATGAGCGATGCTCAGGTGACCTAAAAATGGATCCAGATCACCCGATATACCCAGCATGTGGACAATTTCAGAAACGAATCTTTTGAAACAAGAAAAAAGACCAACTTTTGCCAGATTTAGATATGAAATGATGATGTACGATAATAAATGCAATGGACACTCGGTAATCTTCGTAAAAATTTACCAAAAGTTAATTTGCAATGCCCAAAGTAATGGCAGTAAAACAAAAACTGATATTACGGCATATGTTTGGCAAGATTGTTGTAATTTTACACATGCATTTGTTATTCTAACCACCAGATGGTCTCTTTGGAATATATATGACACAGAATATTACATAAAATGGGCATGTAAGAATTTTCACCTACGACATATCACTTTAAGCAGATTAGGTATGGAAAGATGGCTAATTATGTCACATAAAGTGGGTAATATTTCCACTACTACAATATAAAATTGACTGTCATTATATAACTTAAAAATTTGTGAATGTAGTATAAAATACAACAACAACAAAATTCTTAACCCATTGATGCTACGTACCTATAAACAAGGCAATTGAGAGTCCAATAGCTGACCAAAGTGAGTAACGACCACCTACCCACTGTAAGTAAATAAAATAAATCTAAGTTTTAAAACAAATGATTGTGTAGAGAAGAGTTTTTTCTGCCTCATGGAATATTAGCAGGTGTGATCTATAAAATATGGGTGTGTTCATGAAATCATGGTATGTTGGCAGGTGTGATCTGTAAAAATGGGTGTGTAACTTAATCATGGTATGTTGGCAGGTGTGATCTGTAAAAATGGGTGTGTTAATGAAATCATGGTAAAGTTTTTCTGGGGTATATCTTGGAAAATTACATGATGAGAGAAAATTGGCAAACATTAAATTCATTACTCCTCTGTGATTTCCACATGAATTAACCCCAACCTTACAAAGAGAATTGCTGCAACATATAAAACAAAAGTTGTAAGAAGACAACAATGCTCACCAGAATGGGTGTAATTTTTCAAAACAGATATTTGACCCATAGCTGTCAGGTTTTAAGGTCAAATGACTGGTAAACTTTTGATTCCTTCAGCTTAGGTTAAAAATTTTGAAAAATAGGTCAAAGTCCAAGATCAAGTTCACTTGGTCAAAAGTCAAGGTACCAAATGAAGGCTCTGGTCATAAGATATCTATATGTGAAATATCAAAGCCTTATCCCTCATGGTTTAAAAGATATAAAGAAAGTTAAAGTTTTTGAAAAGTAGTTCAAACTGCAAGGTCAAGATCACTAGATCAAAAGTCAAGGTACCAAATGAAAGCTCTGGTCATAAGAAGTCTATATGCAAAATATCAAAGCCCTATCCCTCATAGTTTAAAAGCTTTAACCAAGGTTGAAGGTTTTGGAAAAGTAGAGTAAAGTCAAAGGTAAGTCACTAGGTCAAAAGTCAAGATACCAAATGAAAGCTTTCATCATAAGAAATCTATAATATGTGAAATATCAGAGCAATGTATCATGAGATTAAAAATTTATAGACCAGGTTAAAAAATTTTCTTTGGACACTGACGCCGGGGGTATTGCATTAGCTCTCCGGACTTTCGTCCCGTACAGCTAAAAAAATTAAAACTTGAAAGTTTCAAAAAATGTTTCTAAATATTTTAGATAATTACTCAAAATTTCTAGATAATAACACAAAATTTGTAAATAGTAACATCAAATTTAAAGTTATTGTCTAAATATTTTGTGAGAGAAGTTAATAGAATTGTGATGAGACATGTTTCAAGAGATTAGCTAACAGATGCTCCTGTACATAAAACACATTGAATTTAATTATCCCAATATTGTCTAAAGATATCCAGAGGTTATGAATTTCAAAGCTTTATCTAGGGCAATTCAACATTATATTATAGTTTGAAATATTGCAACTGTTCCCAGCAATATGACAACCTGAAATTTTAAGTGACTATCTTGATGATTAAGAGTAATCACAGCAGGGAATATATTCCTATATACAATGACAAGTGATAGTAGGCTCGATGACTAATTCATTTTCAGAAAATAGATATGATCATGTACTTACATCCCAAAATTCAAACATATTCTCCTCATCAATTCCAAAGTCTTTTACTTTGGGCTGAAAGAAGAAAACTGCACTGAAACAAATATTCTACAACAAAACACAAGTCCTAGCCAACATGGTCTGAAAATCTACAATTATATAATGTTGTCAAAACAAGGACTTCTATGTTTGTCAATAAATCACAAAAATCAATGATGCAATCAACCATACCATTAAATGTGTGAGATAGTACTGATATATTTAAAGTTAGATATAGATACTGGGTGACAGATACATGTAAACAGAAATTAGTACATACAGGCCATGCATATTTATCTGTCACCCAGACACTATGCATATTGACATTAAATACACTCTTGACAACTGTTCAATGTTTATAATGACAAAGTACAGTATTTCTTCTTTTGGAAAAAATTGACTTTATTATCATCTTGATAAAACAGCCAACTTTAAAGTAGAAAAGAAAAGTGAGAGAGCATTTGGATTTATGTATAACCACCGACCACACCAGTCATGTGACAAAATACAGTCTACAATATAACCAAATTAATGAGAGACTGCTGTGGGAAATCTAAATTATCAATAAAGAACCTTAGTGATAAATTTAACAGACTGATTGATAAAATGGTGATAAAATACAATCTGGAATAATACCAAGTCAATGTGAGACTGCTGTGAGAAATATAAATTATTAATAAAGAACCAAAGAGATAAATACAACATTAATAAATAAAGAACCTATGCTATAAATTCAAGACTTACTGATATAACCTGTATTCACAGATTTGATGATTAAAAGTTAAAGAAGACTTTAGAGAAGAAGTTTTGACTTTGAACCAAAATTCCCTTTCAGACAGTTGCCAAAGTTATTCAAAAAACAAAAGTTCAAGGACAATTGATGAATCAATACATGTGCCCTACTTGTTAAACTATTTAGAATTAAGTAAACTGTGAGCAAACTTCAACCAAAACTGTTACCTGACGGAGTGAAAGATGGACTGACACAGACAAAACATAATAGCTCCCCTTGTTGTAGTAGTATGAACTAATAAAGGAATTATATAAACAGATTAGGAATATGAAAAATTAATTTAAACACATTAAACTCTTAAACAGAGAACATACATTAGATATACAATACCTTAAACATAGTATATACATTGGGTGTATATAAAATACTTACTGCATTTGTCGACAATGCTACAAAATGCTTGGCTATGGCAGCATTCTGAAAGGAAAAGATCACACGAATTATAAACATGTTTGTTGTTTCCTCTAATAGGGCTGACATAAAAAAGACATAAGTAGCTTCAACATATTATGTTTATATATTATACCCCAATACTGTTATCATATCTGTTAAAAACAAAAAAAACTTCTTCATATTTTGATACAACTGTTTCTCGCATCTTTTGACTGTCTCACCCCTGTGATTTTCTCACAACATAGTATTTCTGTATTTCTAGTAATATGAGTATTCCAACTGAGACAGGATGATTTTCACCAATCTACAGAGCTGTCTTTTGGAGCAATATTAAATGTTTCTGGAATGTTTAGAAAGATATAAAAATATCAAAACCTCTCCAAACAAAGCTTAAATGAATTAAGATAATTACTTACATCTTTGTAGATAATTACTTAAATTTTCTAGAAAAATATTTATATCTTTGTAGATAATTACATCTTTATAGATAATAAATTGCATCTTTGTTGATAATAACTTACATTTTTGAAGATAATTACTTACATCTTTATAGATAATTACTTACATCTTTGTAGATAATTACTTACATCTTTAGCTGACTCTAGAAGCCAATCTTTGGCTGAGTTTGCATTGGTAATGGTTTCTTGTGTTGTGAATGTCTGCATACATAAAAAATAAAATCAATATTACAAAGATGATCATGTTTTATTTTGATACAGATGTTACCATTTATTGTGTAATTGCATGTCTATAATTATGTATTAATTTGGTACATATTTCATTTTTCACATCTGCATCAATACACATTAGTAAGAATCTCAATCCGATATAAAAACCTTGTATTTTTAAACATGTATTTCCTTCAGGGTCGAATTTCGCAATGCTGTCTCACTAGTCAATTGGACTAGTTGGAAACAAATTTAACTATGACAAATTCATTAACCCCAAATAGTATGATGAATTACCTAATTGGTTCATATACTTGTATATTCTAAATCAGTATCAGAATTATCAAATTGGTTGTTTCAGTAAGTTATCTATTTTTGTGTTTTTACATTCTGGTGTTCACTGTACAGTTTCATAAATCATTGCTTATGTTTATGCTGTAATGTTTATACAGATTTTCTACTACATGTAGTCAACCAGACTAACTGAAACACAACCTTGACTAGTCTAATGCAAAAGTTACTAATCACAGACTGGAGGACTACTGCTAATTTCGAAACCCTGTCCTTATTTACATGTTGAATTTGTATCATAGCATAAAAATAGAAATTATACTAACATTCACTATGATGTGCATATGTGTAATTAGTAACTGACTTATTACATTTATATCTAAGACATGTGTACCAGTAATTAGTAACTGACTGATTACCTGCATATTTAAAAACATGTAATTAGTAACTGACTGATTACCTGTATATTTAAGACATGTAATTAGTAACAGACTGATTACCTGTATATTTGAGATGTGTAATTAATAACTGGCTGATTACCTGTATATTTAAGATGTGTACCTAGTAACTGACTCATTACCCAGGTTGTAGACATTTAAGACATGTAATTAAAATGTGACTGATTACCTGTAACTTTAAGACATGTGTAATTAGTTACTGACTGATTACCTGTATATTTAAGACATGTAATTAGTAACAGACTGATTACCTGTATATTTGAGATGTGTAATTAATAACTGGCTGATTACCTGTATATTTAAGATGTGTACCTAGTAACTGACTCATTACCCAGGTTGTAGACATTTAAGACATGTAATTAAAATGTGACTGATTACCTGTAACTTTAAGACATGTGTAATTAGTTACTGACTGATTACCTGTATATCTAAGACATGTGTAATTAGTAACTGACTGATTACCTGTATATCTAAGACATGTGTAATTAGTAACTGACTGATTACCTGTGTATTTAAGACATGTAATTAGTACCTGACTGATTACCTGTATATCTAAGACATGTGTAATTAGTAACTGACTAAGTACCTGTATATTTAAGACATGTAATTAGTACCTGACTGATTACCTGTATATCTAAGACATGTGTAATTAGTAACTGACTGATTACCTGTGTATTTAAGACATGTCTTTACCTGTATATTTAAGACATGTGTAATTATTAACTGACTGATTATCGGTATATTTAAGATATGTGTAATTAGTAACTGACCAATTACCTGTATATTTAAGGCATGTAATTAATGACTGACTGATTACCTGTATATTTAAGACGGGCGTTTGTTTTGTTTGTTTGTTTATTGTTGTTTAACGTCCCACTCAAGAATCTTTCACTCATATGGAGACGTCACCAATGCCGGTGAAGGGCTTCAAATTTTGGCCTATGCTCGACACCTATGGCCATTGAGCAGTGAGGGTTCTTTAACGTGCCGACACTCACTGTGACACGGGACCTCGGTTTTTACTGTCTCAGTCCGAAGGACAGGAGCGTATCCGGGTTGGGCGTAATTAGTACCTGACTGATTACCTGTATATTTAAGACATGTGTAATTAGTAACTGACTGATTACCTGTATATTCAAGACATGTAATTAGTGACTGACTCATTTCCCAGATTGTAGCTGGTAAGCCATTATCAGATGAAAGCACAGATACATGAAAGTATATTTCCTCAATGTCAGGTAAATGACTACATGTTTTGTTTGGTATCAATCTTTGTTTTTTTTAAAAATAATTATATACATGTAATATTACATCATTATTTATACCTTGGAGGCAATGATAAACAAAGTTGTCTCAGGATTTAATTTCTTGAGCGTCTTAGCCATGTGAGTTCCATCAACATTAGATACAAAGTGAACATTTGGTCCAGTCTGATATGGCTGCAATGCTTCTGTCACCATTAGGGGCCCCTGTCAAAAAATAGAGTGAATGCATTTTTAGTACAATGATATTCTTTGTGAGTACAGATGATCAAATTTTATACTAATTACTTGTGAAATGCAAAGCAGAGCATTTCCTTGCAACAAATTTAAAATTTGTATTCTCAGGAACACTTATGTGATCCCCTATTATCAAATTTTGTTGTAAGAATGTAAAGATATAAAAGTACTCGACCATTGTGACTTTGACTGTTGACCTGGTAATCAGGTAACTTTGTTTGATGTCTTCTTCACCTCATATATAACTACAAGGATGAGTTTGGTCCCAATCGAAGGCAAAATAACATCAGTATTTTCCCATAAATTATACTTTATATATGATTTTGACACCAAGAATCTTCACACACACACAAACACACACACACACACACACACACACACACACACACACACACCACAATGATAATCTTTCTGAGTGTGTATAGTCTGGCCACAATTAAATGAAAAAAATTGAGTTATTTTACAGAAACATGTTGCTAAACATAACTGAGTTTAACTTTGTTGCAACTCTGCTAATAATTACACATACACTAAAAGGATGTAACAAAGCAAGCCATGTTATAAAAGAAAAACTTCCTACCAAGTCTGAGCCACCGATGCCAATATTAACAACATCAGTGATAGCTTTTCCAGAGTAACCCTTCCATTTTCCCTTTTGTACTAATGTAGTGAACTCTCTCATATGGTTCAGTACAGCATTGACATTTGGCATAACCTGCAAATCAATACAAGTTGTTCTAGATATGTTATACAAAACTGTTATACTACATGTATGCTATACAAAAAATGATACTACTTATACTGTACGTTATACAAATATGATTCAACTGTTATATTACACATTGGTATTATGTTATACTACATGTTATACAAATAGCTATGACTGTTATACTGTGTTATACAAATGATATACTGTTATACTATATGTCATATGAATGTCATACTGATATGTATATACTATACAAATGTTATTCTAGGTCATATAAATGGTATACTGTTCTACAAATATGAAACAACTGTTACACTATATATTATACTTTTCAAGATAATGTCAAAAAACATCCAAAAACATGAAAAATCCATGAAAAAGGGGAAATAACTCACATAAGGGTCAACATGACAATTTCCACCAAAATAACCTTTGGTAGATTCTTGCAAGCCGCTCATTTTGAGGTAACGGATTTACCCCTAGCTTTAATAATTTTGGAGATACATGTATTAAATAATAAAAAAAAAAAAAACAACTGCTGACTCATTCATTTTATTTTTAGCCATGACAGCCATGTTTGGTCCTAGCCCCTTTTCGTCCATAAACTTAATGCAACTTTACATGATTATATTTTCTATTAAGTTTAATTTAAATTGACCCAATGGTTCTGGAGAAATAGACAAAAATGTTGAAAATTTTACACAAAAAAATCCCATATATTCCATTTACTTAGGTGTCTGTGACCTCGACCTTTGACCCCATGACCTTGACATTTTGTCAAAATGATCCTTAGATAATTCCTAACAACTTTCTCATATATCTTTGTATACAAAAAGTTGATCAGTTTAGAGTTATTAAACAATTTATTATACAATTGTACCCTGCATTACAAAGTGCCCCCTAGTGGCTCGCTTATTTAATTTTCATTCACAAACTTTGTAGATATTGACTTAACAATCATGCATATAAAATATTAAAGTTATCTGATCATTGGTTCATCAGAAAAAGAGTTTTAAAGATGTACCAAGTTTTGGTCCTTTTTGGTCCCTTTTGGAGCCCATATGGGTCCTAGCCCCTTTTCATTACCAAATTTTATGCACCTTAACATATATAACACATATAACTATATGCCAAGTTTGGTTGAAATTGGCCCATTGGTTCTTGAAAAGTGTTAAAAATGTCTTAATGTTAACAACGGACGATGGACGACGTAAGACCACAGATAAAACACGATCACAATAGGTCACCCTGACCTTTGCTCAAATGACCTACTAAATGGTATACTATATGCTTTACAACAAATGTTATACTTGTATCATGTTTTATACAAATGTTATACTATATGTTATACGTACATGGATATAATATAACTTTTCCAATCGAATACCCAGTTACTCGGTCACTTTTGCAAGATTGCAGACCCATATATTACTCAAAGTGGGAGGTGCAAGAGGATATTTATTTGCCTGAGGAGGTACATTATCTTATATCTGGAAAAATGGTTAATCTTAAAAACTCTGTGGGCCATTCGGAAACTACATAAGGAAGGACCTTTTTGTCTTATCTAAGATACCGCATTGGTATTTTTTTCTTTATTTTCAATAATGTATTGCCGGGCGTAAGTGGACAAAGCGCCAATTCTAGAAGAATTTGGTAATACGCTCTCTGTTAACATTTTAAGGTTTTATTTTTACTTAATTAAGCCAAATTTAAATGGGGGTTGAACCCCAGTAGCCATCATGGATTCAGAAATATATCCTTTTATATAATGAAATGTTTTAATATAACTATATGTACATAAGTTGTTTTCTTAATTTAAGGTGTGAATGGCAGTATTTTCTTAGTTTTAGCAACGGCTAAGCTGATCATATCTTTGGCATAAAAGACAAAATTATCTTAAAACTAAATTATTATTCTGAAAACAATTCATTACATGTATACATTTCCTTGATATAAAATACAAAAAACTCCCGCTAAATTTAGCAAATTAAGTGACTGATTGTTGTATACATGTAAATACGTATCTAACGAGGATATACAGTGGCTCAAATCAGTTAGATGATCATTTTTATTTCTAAATATTTTAAAAACGCAAAATACATGTGATTTTTTTTTATCTTAAGTATGTTTGAGTAACGGAGTACTGATTTTAATATTCAATAATCGGACCGTCAGACGAGTAGTCGGTTAACCGATTACTCGTTGACAACCCTAATATATATATATTTATCATATACTTACTACAAAATACAGGGTTTTTTCATCTCTGATACAGGAGCCAGCACGTGCCCCTTATCACATACCCTGTATCAGCCCTCCCTTAATCACACCCCTGTAACCCTTTAATGGCTTTATCGCACCCCATTTGGGAGGCTTATTGTATCTTCTTGTATTTTTATTGTTCAGAACACCTCAATTGTTTTCCGCTTCAGACAAAAACCTACATCTTGCATAAACTCCAGGTTAAGCACATTCTGTGAAATATTAGGCCTGACTGTGAACATTGTTAAATGAAAATGTGATTGAATCGTATGATACAAGTGTAATGATATTCCATAGGTGGGTTCAACACACTGCAAAGTTGTGCATTTCCTATTTTTAGATCTAGATTCGAGTGTACACAGAGTACTAGGTACCGTAGGCTATTCCCTTCAACACAATGTTCTGCCATGAACACTCTCACAACAGGGTATCTTGAATGTTCTTTTCAAAGTTTCTGTAGGGCCCTACCGTTATATAAATCTATCCTCATAAAATATTTACTTTACAATACAATTATTTCAGCAAAAACCTTGACGAATGCTTATTCTTATGTTGTGTAAACAGTATGTGTACTCCGTAATTTTACCGAGATTTGCCCACATATACTGTACTATAAGAATTTCCATTGACAGATGCAAGTCACGATTATAACACAGCAAATTTAATTAAAACAATTAAAAAATGTATTTTTACCATTGATATTATAGTATTTGTCTATTTACCAGTAGAGTTTTAAATATATGATAAAAACAACAAAACATGGCAAAATCTGTATCGCATGCCATATCAAGCGTTGACCAATATCAGCCCGAGGCTGATATTGGTCGACGCTTGATATGGCATGCGATACAGATTTTGTCATGAGTTATTCTGCATATATAAATCATACATAAAGCACAAATACAAAAATAACAAGGTACCTACATTGCACAAACTCACCATACACTGGCTGCAGTTCAAACTCTCAGCAAAATACAGATGCCTTGTAATTTCTGTATTTGTGCTTTATGTATGATTTGTTTATGCAGATAGTATCATTTATGATCCAAGGTCTATAGTAAATGTACAATGTTGTAGTGATATTTGTGCTTTCTATATACTTGTATTTCTCTACACTTCATGAATAGTGCTGAATCAGGATTAAACACATTTTATCTCTTATCTCTAAGACCAACTCATGTTCAGAATTCTACTCACCGCTATTAATTTTTGTGAATGTGTAGATGGTAAGGATGTCAAGCATGGGAACCAGGCGTTTGGTGCCATGGTCCAGAGTTCGAACCCCAGGCGGGGCATATTGAGTTTGTAGGTGAGTTATTATTTCTGTATTTGTGCTTTATATATATATATATATATGAATATGTTGTACATGTATATAAACTATTACTTACATCACTTCCATTCACAATAATAGGAGTATTTGACCTATTACGGAGAGCAACATGTAATACTGCCCTATCCTCTGTGCTGTTGATTTTCTCCCCACTAAACATAGCTGCTCTGGATTCCTCAACTTTTCTTTCTCTGGCCTGATTTTTGTATAAGAAAATGGAAAAAATGAAAAAAAATAAAACATGTATCCTGTAGATCACAATAAAAAAAAACAACAACAAGAGGCCCAAGTGGCCTTAAGTCACTCACCTGGCAAAATTGGTCAACATCCTTTATTTAGCAGACACCTCTCTATAATGGTCAATTTGATTATATTAGTCTACTGTCCACTAAACAAAGGTATTACTGTATATTCTAAAAATTAGATTAATTTCAACAAAAATCTCATACAAAAACACAACTTCAACTAATTACCTGTAAAACATAAAATAAATACATCATAGTGAATAAAGCAGAAACAAATCAAAGAAATCATATAAAAAATGAATGAAAATGACAAAGTAAAAAGTGTGTTGAAATTATCCATTTTCTTTAAAAATACAAACTTGTATCATACATCCATGTAGATTACTCAAATGCAATTGTTTTTCTCTCATGCAGCGATTCTGGAGGAAAAGATTTTCAAAGGGGGCTCATATCTGATCACTACAGGTATATACATGTATGTACCTCACTTGAGTTAAAACAAGAATGTAAGGGGTTGGGGATCCAACTGTACATCAATAAGCATTGATACTCTACCACAAAATAACCTCTATTCGATATATCAGCACCCTACTACATGTATTATTATTTAGCAGAACTAAATGCAACAAGATACCCCAGAGGGATCTTGGCTCCCACCATGGAATGTTCTGTGTCTGATCTATGACAGACTGTTCTTTTCTCTTCTTTTCTCTTATTTTGTGTCTCAACATTGAATTTGAACTTAAATCCATATTTCTGTGAAACACTTTTTCACAAGATTATTGCAAAACTGAACTTGAACTGAATATATTACATTTTAAGAGAGATTGGAATTCAACATGGCCGACAGGTGTCCAACTTGGATTTTGTTCTCTCTGAAAATGTAATATGCACATCTAGACCTCAGGGAGAATCTCCATAATCAATTTCGAAGAGATTCCTTCAGTACATTGTGAGAAATACATACTTCCATACACCTGTCGACCATGTTGGAATCCAATCTATCTGAAAGTGTAATATTCAGAACTAGACTTCAAGGGGAACCTTTATGTCAAATTTCAAGGAGATCCCTTCAGTCCTTTCTGAGAAGTAGCAGTAACAAACTTCCTTTGGTCAAAATCCAATATGGCCGTCTGTCTGCCATGTTGGATTCCGATCTCTCTAAAAATGTTATATGCACAACTAAACCTCAAGGAGAACTTTCATGTCAAATTTCAAGGAAATCCCTTCAGTCTTTTATGAGAAATAGCAGTAACAAACTTCATTGGTCAAAATCCAAGATGGCCACCTGTTGGCCATGTTGGATTCCGATCTTTCTGAAAATGTAATATGCACAAAAACACCTCAAGGGGAACTTTCATGTCAAATTTCAAGGAGATCCCCTCAGTCATTTCTGAGAAGAAGCGGTAACAATCTTCCTTTGGTAAAAATCCAAGATGGCCCACAAAGAAGAGTCCAAAATATGTCAAAAATATGTTTTACAAATTATTGCCAGTTGCACCCTAAACATTGATGCTACACTCCAAAGAAGTCGCTATGCAAATTAACACCCTAATAACATACATGTAATTATTTGATAGGCAAGGTGAAAACTTAACATATATGCATTGAGGAATGTCAAAAAACATTTGAGCCAGACTGGCTCAGTCCGTAGCACACTTGACTCTTGAGTGTGTGTTAGAGTCCAGTTGGCAGCAGGTTCGTTTCTTAGCCTTCAGATTAGACAGTAAAACTCGAGGTCCCCTGTCACAGCAGGTGTCAGCACATTAAAGAACCCTCATTGCTCAATGGCCGTAAGGGCCGAGAATAGACCAAAATTCCAAGCCCTTCACGGCATTTGGTGACGTCTCCATATGAGTGAAAGATTTTTAAGTGGGACGTTAAACAACAATAAACAAACAAAACAAATCAAAATACATTATTCACAACATGAATGCTAGACCCCTAGGAACATCCAAGCCAAATATCAGGAAGCTAGCCCCAATATCATCTGAACAGCAAGCTTGTAAAAACAAGATGTATTTTTGAAGCACAAATGCCCCCATCCCAACAATTTTTTTCAATGTCCTACATTTTGACCTCACCCTATCCCCAGGGGCATGTAATGTCAGTGAAATGTGTGACCCTTAGATTAACTTACAGTCCAAGTTTGGTTAATGTATCATAATCCAAACTTTAAATATTACACTTTATATGTAAGAGGGATGGAATTACGGACAGACAAATAGACAGACGGTCAGGCAGATGGACAGACAATCCAAACACTATATGCCCCCAGTGGACCTATCAGGCCCGGGGCATAAAAACTTAACATGGATCTAAAAGTAGATGTTACCATAAAAAAAGCAACACCTCTTTCTCCCTTTCACCCCTTTGCTGCCACAAGAAAAAAAATGTCACAAACCCAACTTTGACAAGTGCCAGCCTCACTCTCACAATTTTTTGAAGTCCGTGAATATTAAACATACCAAATCCATAAGCAGTTTCATGACATCCTCGTTGATTAAATTCTTTGAGTAATCTAACAACAGAGCACCATCTTTTGTGTCCAACGTAATACTGAAAACAAAGTATCCAATATAAGGTAAGAACCATGAAATCATTTACCCGTCACAATAAATCATTTGATATTATTATAATGACAATACGTATATCTTACAACAAAATAATTATATGTACACTGTAGGGCAATTCCATGAAAAAGTGTTTATGCACAACACAAATTCAAACTGCCTCAATTCAAGCTTTGTTGATATTGTTTATGAGTTTATTGTAACATCTTTCAGAAATAATTAGATTGGGTGCAGAAAAACCTGTATTATCACTTTTACCCTTTATGTGTTGGTATCCTATTTCCATCACTACATCATGGATTCTACAAAACAATTTTAAAATACAGGCTGTCTCTCAGTGGTATAGATGTAGCAACTGTCTTCCAACCTGAATTGATAGTGAATGGTAAGGCTTCAATGGTGTCACTAACAGTCTGAACCTGGGCACTTTCAACATTTTGATAATCTAAATTGGAATTCGTGAAAGTCGTCTGTCCCGTACGACATAAAAAATTACCATTTTTTTCAAAAGACATACAACAGTGGTTATATAGATACTCTGAGTTTTGTCCAGAGCAACAGTACATGTATCAGGCAGTACATGTATCAGGCATGTCTCAAGATTTCCTTCATTTGTTGTGAATACAATGCAATTATATACTGTTCCGTATGACACTTTTATCCTGTATGACACTATTGTTCCGTATACCTGATGGGTTATTAGTACTGTAAAAGCCTTTGTTATACAATCAAATGCAAAAAAATTAATATTCTCCTTTGTTTTAAAGTGTGTTACTACAGTTTGCAATGTACAATAGCAGGCAAACACAATAGTTTTATTCCAGAGTTATATCTATTCATATCCAAGTAAACTAGGGGTTTTCTTACCTCCTAAGTTCGGGGTCCAGGTTCCAAATATGTGGAAAATATACGTTTTAAATTGATTGGGGCAACCTGACAATTTCAACCCTATTTACTTTTTTGTAGATCTTTGCATGCTGAACAATTTTGCTTCATTCACTTTTACTCTAGCTATTATACTTTTCAAGATAATGTCAAAAAACATCCAAAAACATGAAAAATCCACAAAAAAGGGGAAATAACTCACATGAGGGTCGACCCGACAATTTCCACCAAAATAAACTTGGGTAGATTTTTGCAAGCCGCTCATTTTAAGGTAACAGTTTTTCCCTAGCTTTAATGATTTTGGAGAAACATGTATTAAATAAGAAAAACTGCTGACTCATTCAATCTATTTTTAGCCATGACAGCCATGTTTGGTCCTAGCCCCTTTTCGTCCAAAAACTTAACGCAGCTTTACATGTTTATACTTTCTGTCAGGTTTAATTCAAATTGACCCAATGGTTCTGGAGAAATAGTAAAAAATGTTGAAAATTTTATAAAAATAAAACATTTTCCATTTACTTAGGTGTCTGTGACCTTGACCTTTGACCCATGACCATGACATTTTGTCAAAATGATTCTTAGATAATTCCTTACAACTTTCTCATATATCTTTGTATATAAAAAGTTGATCAGTTTTGAGTTATTAAACAATTTATTATGCAATTGTACCCTTCATTACTGAAGTGCTCCCTTGTGGCTCGTTTATAAACAGATTTCAGTTTCATTCGCAAACTTTGTAGATATTGACTTAACAATCAATTCATGCATATAAAATTTGAAAGTCATCTGATCATTGGTTCATGAGAAGAAGTTTTTTAAAGATGTACGAAGTTTTGGTCCTTTTTGGCCCTTTTGAAGCCCATATAGGTCCTAGCCCCTTTTTATTTGCAAACTTTATGTGCCTTCCGACGGGGATGTTATATGCCAAGTTTGGCTGATATTGGCCCATTGGTTCTTGAGAAGAAGTCAAAAATGTCTAAATGTTAACAACGCACGACAGATGACGACAGACAAAACACGATCGCAATAGGTCACCCTGAGCTTGCTCAGATGACCTAAAAATAATACAAATACATTATAGGCATATGCTTTTTCTAAAATTTTACCCTCTTTTATATTTCATAGATTTAGAGAAGATTTTGAATGACTTATAAATAAGTATATCATCACTGTACAATTTATCTAGCTAATTGGCCACAACATAAAACCCAAACCCTACTTTATGTATTATAAATTTCATAATTTTTGTAGAAATCTTTACATTTTTGTGATTTCCTAGCACCAAAGTATCCCTGGCCCATACCCTAAACCCTTACTCCTAGAATGATACATGTAGATTTTACAATTTTGGTAGAAGACTTATATGAAACATCAACGCAGTTATGTTATGCTAAGTTGTTAATTGGGAACAAGTCAAAGCACATTTCACAGTATGGGGCTAATAACACATTATATTGACGCATAATTAGACATGTATGTGCATTTCAGCAACATAAACTCAACTTCAAGATTGAAATTTCCAAATCACACTTATATTCGTATATTTTTGCTTTTTAAAATGACAATATAGTAATAAGTCACTGAAAAATATAAGTCTACAATACTTGTTGAAATATATGCTATTAAAGGTCAGTTCGGCATCCTTTATGAATTTTAAGAAATTATAAAGTTGCTTCAGAATGTTACTTTTCAATTATTTTTTACCATTATACTCTTGTGATTGAACTGACATTAAAAGTGATAGACTAGACTTTTAACAATTCTTGTGCACGATTATTATGCTAATGAGTTTTCATCAAGTTTCCCTTACTGTGTATTGGCAAGATCTGTCTGTGAAGTTAGACATAGAAGTTGCCTCATACCTTATTCACAGTGATCTTAACTGATGAGAAACTGTGGCATTCTTTGAAGTTGGGAAAATGTTTTATGTGTACACATATTGACCTAGAGGTTTAAGGCTACTGATATGAGTATAGAATATAATGTAAGAGTGTAATACTGCCTTGTTGCACAGAAATTTAATATTGATGAAATAATATTTATAAGCACAAGATTTTATAATCATATCGCTGATCTATGTACAGTGAAACCTGAATATAGGGGTCACCCAAGGGACTAAAAAATATTGACCTTTATCTGCAGGTGACCCTTATACAGAGGTTCAATTCAGTTGAAGTGTGAAGTCAAAGGACTTGAAAAAACTGGTCTTTATAAACAGGTTATCCTTATATAGAGGTGGTCGCTATGGCAGGTTTTACTGTAGTTTGTTGCATAATAAATAAGCCATCAGTACTCATGTTAAGCCAAATGCCTGACTTGATTTTTAGTTACTTTTTTTGTAAAACCTAGTTTTACCGAATTAAAAAGTATTCAGTACACTAAGCGTATTATACCTCATTAAACTTACGATTACCATCAACTTGTATCAGTATTTTCAGTACTTTGATTATTAAATAGTGTACAGCTTTCCTCTACAATGCATGGAAGTAGGGCTCTAATTGATAGACTCGATATTGATATATCGATACACAAATTGAATCGATATGATAATCGTTACACTTTTAAAGTATTGATATATTTCATTATGAATTTCACAGTATGTATTTTCTTTTACAATTTCTACAATTTTCCATTTGTTTTACTTCATGTTATTGAACTTTGTTTTATTTTTTTCTAATTGTTCAATTTTTTCAAATAAATGATGTTTTCCTTGCAATGATTGTTTTTTTCATCTTCAGATGGTCAAATATGCAATAAAACAACTAAATATTACAATGAATCTATTTATTTTGAATGCATTCACAGAAGTACCAAATTATTCGATATATCGATACTTTTTACTCTTCGATATATTGATATAGAATTTCTCATCAATGACAGCACTACATGGAATTCGGAAAGATTTTCTAAGACTAAGCAGAGCATCACTACAAGTACTTGTTTTTGAAGATGATTATCAATTAGGAAGATATCCTACATTGTAAGACTGCATGTAAGTAAATTAAAATCATTATTATATATGGCTAAATTGGTCACATCCCAGACCCTGAACCACCCTGATGACGATTTGATGGTGAGAAGCTGTGACATCATCTTGAAATACCCTTTTGTGATCAGATAAAATATTAGGTAGACATGAATTTGTACAGAACAATTAACACAGTAGGTATCAGCCTGTTACTTTCCTCCATTATCAGATAACATACGTGGCTGTGCCAACAGTACAGTAATACCTGAACTGATTATCATCTACTGATGTGACCACAATAATCTTCAACTATGGACAATCTGTGTTCCCTACTACATAAAAATGTAATTACACAAAAAATAAATGTCAATCACTTAAAAACCTGGTATTATTTAAGAATAATATAAAGAAAATTAAATAAAAATTATCAAAATACAGTGGAATCTGGTTATGTTAAAATCTGATGAGTCGAAATTCTGGTTATGTCAAAGTCAAACGGACGGTCCCGATTATTTTAATATATATATACATTGTGTATATATATATATATATATATATATATATATATATATATATATATGTGTGTGTGTGTATGACGAACCTGTCTATTCTTGCTGATATTTTTCTTTGATCTATCATTTAGTTTATTATAATTTTATTTCTTTCTTATTTATTTTCTAATTACCTGACTTTAACAGTACTAACCTCGTTTAACAGTCTTAATATAGCAAACTTCGACAGGTTCCACTTGATTACATTATGTCTTTGGAGGTCACTTTTCTATGAATATTATTGGCTCATTAAGTTTTTCGGATACTTCCGGAAAGTGTTACAATTATAAAACATGTGTGACACAATGTTACGCTCTCTATTTCCCTTTTTTCATTCTCTTGACATGCTCATGTGAGGTGAACTTCATTTTTATATCATTTTTAATCCATCCTGTCTGTTGCCATCATTCACTTCTACCAAATTAAATGACCTTTTAGACACTACTAGTGTGTGTTTTCGTGTATCTTGAGTATGTTTTTGTTAATTAATATTATAATTTTATAAAGTGATAGTTTTTGGTGTCAGGTCTGACATGGGGCACGAGATACTTGTGAAATAGTTTGGGTTAAGTAAAATTAATTACTATTCATTTTCGTACTTTATTTTTAGGAAGACTGAAATATGAATGATGTTATTAGTTTACTTTTATATGTACGTAGTGTTATTTGGCAATGTGTGGCCAGTAAAACATATTCCAGTATGTGATCGGTTTTTCACGTATTCCAGTGTCCCTAGGCTTAGACCTTCAGACAGGTAATTTTAGACCTGTTATTATTTTGTCACCACTTTTATTTTGTGTTGTCTTCATATTTTAGTTCTTATTTATTTTGTAATAAATGTTCTAGTGTCTAAAGTCAATTTGATTGTTGTTTTATTTTCTGAAAAGAGTTAGCCAGTCAGCGGTTACGGAAATCTGCAACTGAAAGGGGCAGTCGAACTCGTGTTTGTTTGTATTTGTGACTCATCTCTGTCTACGTGTGTCATATATATATATATATATATATATATATATATATATATATATATATATATATATATTACTTTTATTCCAGATATCTTGGAAGTTTTTATCTCAAAATTTCGCTTATTTCAAAGTATTTTTCTCGTCAGAAAGATTGAAATATTACAGAATTATCGCTTGTTATCTCGAAGTTACCATCTGCAACTGAAGGTTTACATTTTGTATGCAAAAATCATTCTTAAAATTACTTGTTTACCTGCAAAACACGGGACAATCTATTTCTGTTAACGAGCCAATATGAAAGTGTAATTAATAATTGCTTAAATCCAATTTGAAATAAGCAGTACCCCGAGTAGGTCTATTCGTTGTCCAATAAGAATAGAAAATATGTGAATTGAAAATTTTGGTTATCTCGAAAGACTGCCCGGTTCTCGAAGCAAACGGGGCGGTCCCGCAAATTTCGAGATAGCAAGATTCCATAGTATAAGTGAAAGTCAAAAAAGTTGAAATTAAAAATAATTTTTAACTGATTACAAATACATTTGTACATGTACATTACAATGTATGTTGATGCTCTGATCAGTGGCATGGGAAGTAAATAAATAGGGGGTGGACAAACAATTTGTTTATATACAATTACATTTGAAACAATTGTGAGATTAAACAAGTGTGCATTTACAAATGTATCATTATGAAATTAGGTCAGGGTTCAACATTAAGGTTTGTCCAGGAAAAGTCCATTTTGCATTCAGACAAGTAGATGTAACTTCTCGCTTGTCTGATAGGACAATAATTCAATAAAGATTATTCTTGTTTAAACACAAAATAATATCTATAAAAGTTACAATTGATTTTCAGGCAAGTCATTTTTGCATTTGGAGAAGTAGATTTTAATACTACTTTTCCTGCAGGACAAGTGGAAATTTTCATTATTGTTTTATGTTTTCTTCATTTTGATGCACTAAAATTACATGTAGGTGCACATTATTTGAGGATGTGTATTATATACATGTAATGTATGCGAAAAATACATTTCAGTGTAATATCAATATACATTGTATTGGCCAAAATCCTGTCAACTGATTCACACAAATCATGTACATATAGGTTACTAATGAAACAGGAAGCCTAGAAGGAAATTATAAATCCTACTATGTACTTTACTATGGTACATGTCAGTCAGTTATAGACGTACCGGAAGTTTGTATATAAATACATCATAGGATAAAGCTACTTAGGCATTAGGATTATCATCAGTATCAAGGGTAAACATCTTTAATATTTAATCAATTGTTGAGAAGTACTCACAGGGACTTATTTTGCCCCACCCCTCAGTCCATCTGGTCAAAAAACACAAACTTAGTAGAAGACTTTGTGTACATTGTACATGTACTTGCTTTGTGAAAACTTAAAGATGTCAAAAACATGTCAAAAACTATTTCTTTGATTTCAATAAAAACACAAATTTGAACTATACATTCATGTAGATTACTGATACACAATCTTATTTTTTAATACATGTACTGATGCAGTGGTTCTGGGAATGATTTTCAAAGAGCCTATTTTGACCCATCCTGGATCCACCCCCAGTCCATCTGGCCAAAAAAACACAAACTTGGGTAGAGGAACGTGATTACAGTCAAACTTGTATATATAGACCGCTCAGGGAAAATTACAAAAACGGTCTTTATAGACAGGTGGTCTTTATATACAGGGTCACATGTGATATTATGAAATCCAAGGTATCGGAAATGACTTTCATTATTTCCAACTACATATTTCTTCCCTGGTTGGATGTTTCATTTAGTAATTAAATGTATATTGTAATTATTTACTAAAATGATTTTTCTAACTCCATGGAAAATATTCATTTTTTTAAATTCCAAATTGGGAATTTTTGCATATTTTGGAGAAATACAAGCCATTTTTGCATTGGGAAGGGTTCTGTAACCGGACCAAAAACAGGCATAGGAAAAATCACTGTAACTAATACATGTAGAACATGTAAATAATGAGAATAAGAAATAATTCAATGTTTTAAGCAAAATTAATCTATGATGTAATTGAATTATATACATTTACATTAACGATACGGCACATTATTAAAACTGAGACAAATATCTAAAATGTGTTCAAAGTTGTTGGTCTGTGTTGTTTTAAGTCACACAGAAGTGTAAGAATATACAGAAAGATATAGATCATACAGAAGTGTAAGAATGTACAGAAAGTTGTAGATCATGTAGATAGATGAATTTTCATTTTATTTGACATAATCCAATGCAACGAGCGCCGGTGATTTTTCTCTTTTGACTGAGATGTTGACTTGCTAATCAAGTGATGTTCGATAAGATAAGATGTTAAGACAATTACCCCATTGCATTCCAGAATATGAGTAAACAATTCATCAATCGTTCAGCAATGATATTTAAATGTGTCATTTCTGAATTTTTTTCTTTTTAGTCTTAGTCTTTCACCGATTAAGTAATCAACACTGGAAACTTAGGTCTTTAATTGATGATCGAAAACAAAACATCAATCAGTCAGCGATGATTGTTAGTTCCTGGTTGTAAAAACACCCTGTCATTAAGCACATCTGAGTGCCTAATTACTACCTGGGGCGTTAATTGACACCTCCAGGTGTGTTGTGACTGTCAAAACATCGTGTATTGCGCAACGTTGTTGATTAGGTCTCCAATTATCTCCCTTCCATGAGTAGTAAGTGTAAGCAGTCACTATACGCAAGTAGGACAACTATCAGCAGACAAAATATAGCGGTTGACAGTCGCGTAAGGCAGGTGGTTGCTATATAAGGGGTAAATATATAGTGATTCTCAAGGCGCGGTCCAAATAGGGTCATTATGCACAGGAAGTCGTTATATGAGGGGGGTTGCTAAGGCAAGTTTGACTGTACTTGCTTCCTGTAAAGTCAGGGCAAGAAAAATGTACTTGTCCACCTGTCCTGGAGGAGTGAAAATAGATTAGGGACTCAAAGTTACAGGACCGCAGTTATCGTGAAAGCCCCAAAGGGTCTATTGGCAGCAGTATTAGTGCTATTTCTAAAACTAAAGTCAATTAATTAATAACTTTTCCAATTAACCTTAACATCGCTGTTTTGCAAAGCAATTGTGTGTAATGTCTCATTGATATTAAATTATAACAAACCAACTCTTGACGTCTTATTAAATTATAGAAAACCAACTCTTGACGTCTTATTATATTATAACAAACCAACTCTTGACGTCTTATTATATTATAACATACCAACTCTTGACGTCTTATTATATTATAACAAACCAACTCTTGACGTCTTATTATATTATAACATACCAACTCTTGTACGTCTTGTATGCTACATGACAAAATGAAAATAACTTCATTTCTCAGGGACAGGCCACAGGCACTTGTTTCTATCAATGGGGTGGGGGGTGTCGAGAATTACGTAATGTATAAGAATTCTCAGCCCCCCATTCATAGAAACAAGTGCCTGTGGGACTGGCACATCGATTTACCCCTTACTACTCTAATAATACCACATACTACCCAATATTACTGCAGATTAATTACTACTTACTTAGTCATTTTGATACAAATTATCAAATTATTTATGATAAAAAGATAGATTTTTAACAGAAAAATCAAGCTGGTTCAAGCCGGGTTAACCAATATTCCTGATTAATGTTTCACTATTATCGGGTTTGGATTTACTACTAAAAAATTTTTAATCATAAATAATTTGTTAATTTGTGTCAGAGTAACTTAGTTAGTACTAGTAGTAGTGTCTAGTATTACGGGGTAGTATCTGGTATTATGGAGTAGTTACAGCTGCAACAAAGAAGGTATCTTATATTATGGGGTACCATGTGATAGGCTACTTGTTGAATACAAAAACAAACAGCAGTTTCACTAGTAACTTCTGTGGAAACGCTGGGTAAAAGCGGGAAATTTTATATGTCCCTGCATTTAAAATTCTCCGATTTTACTCAGCGTTTCCACAGAAATTATTTCACTAGTATCTGACTCGGATTTATTGCTAAAAGTAAATAATTTTTCGTAAATAATTTGATAATTTGTGTCAAAATGACGTATTAAGTAACAATATTTGGTTGTGGTATTATATTTATAGCAATATAGGGTAGTGTGTGGTAATTCG